>CM034152.1:657822121-658059299 GCA_019776745.2 Taxus chinensis
ACCCTGCAGGGGGAAGGGAATACACTTAGTAGGAAACCAAGTCATGCACAAACAAGAAGGTTAGCCAAAGAAAAATGTTAGTACGAAAAAGCATGCATATAAAAAATAGTGTAGAAGCTATGCAAACAATGTACAAGCTACCAAGCAAAGTAATAATGTAAACACGCAAGAAGACAAAGTAAGCCACACAAAGTGAGTTGCAAACATGGGATACCATTGATGATGTCGCAAGACACGCAAGGCCATCGTGAACGCATACAAGAAAACAATTGTGCACACTAAACATAGGGCAGTGCCTACTAAACATAGGGCAAAAAATATAACAAACAAGTATGGAAGTAAATATCCCTGTATAACAAATGTTGCACGTGAAGCACCGTTAGCATGTTATAAAATATAACTAGTATGTGAAAAGCATGTATAACCAAGTAATGTAAAGTGCTAAGTATGAAATGAATCAATAACACCTAGAAGAGACGAATGTGGATGCCCCTAGTGACTAGTGTAGGAAGGGTAGAAGACGAGCATCCATGCTGCATGTAAGAGAACTGTATCTGTGATCATAACTAGAAAAAGACGTGAACATGCATGGGTGGATGGTATAGATAAATGACACACAAGTAATCTAACTAGCATGTGTAATAAAGTGACCATGAACAAACAGAAGCAAACAAGAGTAAAAACAAACATAATATGTAGTATGTTGTGGATGGATGGAATGTAATGCAAAATGGAGTGATAGGAGCCATGTGCCCCTTGAGTGAATGGAAGTGTATGTAGTGAGTTTCATTTATTTTACCCCCTTAGAAGTCAAAAATGAACTGTAAACAAGAGTAAGTCATCGGGAAATGGTCGAAAGGTTTGTTGTGTTTAAAGCAATGTGATGAACATGTATGTATTGGTGAAATGCGACCTTGTAACGATGTGTGCGTGAACCTTATAGCTAAGGCGTATATGATGACAAGATGATCAAAAGAGTGATGATGTAGCCTAAAGCGTATATCACTACAAAATCAATAGAGGGAGTGGTGATGTAGCCTAAAGTGTATACCACTACAAGATGGTAGAGTAGGTGACCAATTAGCCTATAACATATGTCACTATCCTAGTAATGTTGCGTGATGGAAGGTCGAAATGAGACATGTGTGAGTGTGATAAGGTCCATTTGATTTGATAAGGTCCATTTGATTTGGAACTAAAGTGTGTGATAGGGTAGTGAGTGCAATGTGTAAAAGAATAGGTAGTATATGAGATTAGTAGATGACCATGTAATGAGTAAAAATGCATTGTATAGTGTGGTAGGTAATATATGTAAATAGTAATGTATTATGTAGGATGAGTAGTATACAATGCTAAACATGTGGACAATAGGAGTGTGACATGTATATGATGAACATTAATATGATGTATAAAGTATATATGATATGTAAATGTGTGATGGTCAAAATGATATAGTCTAAATGTAGAATGTTTGACATAATGTGTAAGACATATGACGTAAAATGTGTGGAAAAATGCAGTGTGTAATACCTATTGTGCAGTGTGTAGGGTTCATGGGTAGTAATCCCTCAATAGTCAAGTGTGAACCGAAGCACAAGTGTGTTTCATTAGGTAATGACAACACTAAAGTATGAATGAGTACGCACATCATGTGAGAAAATTGATGTATGGGAACGCAAAGATGTGATATGCTAATATGGTTGTGGGGGGGGGGGGTATGTATTAAATGTGGATTCCCCCCAAGTGATGAATGAAATTAACTAACCAATGAGAGTGAAGGACAAAGGTCCTTTGGTCGAGGCATGCAATGATGAAAGTGTATGACCACCGGTCTAATAACGGTGGAATGGTAGACAAATGTTGTGATGGTGAATGAAGTCTATGTGCATGTGATGGATGAATGTATGATGAAGGTCATGGCGTCATAAAATGCATTGGTGATGGAGATCTACATGGTGTAGAGTGTGAAGGTGAGGAACATTCACGTGGAATAAACTGAGGTGGCGATCATCATCGAGATGCCAAAACTGTTCTAGGGATGGGCCTATATCGGTGTGTAGGACTAGTAGAATGGTGAGGTCATGTAGATAATGTGCGAGTAGGTAAACTAGGAGTAGATTGTGCTTTGGGTAACATAGAATGTGATGCGGTAGATGAAGTAGATGATGTATGAGATTTTGTGCGAGGAGATGATGACCATGGAGCAGATGGAGGGACGCCATCAATAAAAATGACTTGTTTGTTGTGAATAAGTTTGAGTCGCAAATGATTCATAAAAATAATAGATTGATAGTGATAAATCCAATTTAGGTTGAGAAGCATGTCACATCCAGCAACTGTGCTTCCAACGAGGAAAGGTAAAAGCAGAGTAAGAGGACCAACCGCAACATGTAATTTGACAACACCAAAGGGTTTGGTAAAAGGATACTCAATTTACGATGAAGGACAACTGATAACCGTAAGGAGCGAAAAGAACATGCACTAACAGGCCATGATGGGTCAACCTTAATGTTGTTAATGGAGGTCGAGCCAATAGATGCGTTGATATGTAAATGATTAGATGTGAAATTTGCATGATAATCAATGTCGAAGAATGAAATGATTGGTGGCAAAGCGTCAGTGTGTGCAACTAAGAAATATAGAGCTCCTGATGCAGGAGGAGATACTGCATTATATGTATGATTGGCAGAAGATTCAGATGTATTCTTGTCACTTTGTTGAGATTTGTTGTTAAAGAGCTTGAGTTTACCCTTGTCTTGGTCAGGGCAGAGTTAGTAGTCTCTGGAAACTCTAGTTTGTTGTCATCAAGTAGGTCCTGGATGATTGTGCGTAGTTTTTAACATCTGTTTGTAAAATGTCGAACACATCGATGATAATTTCAGCGGAAGTTTTTGTTGTAGTTCCTACCTTTTGGTTGTGATAGGTATAACTTGAATGGTGGAGGGAGGGTAATAAGATTGTTGTCGAGAAGTTGCTTCAATATAAGATGTGGAGCCATTGGAAAGTTGCTAAACGTGTGCCAAGGCTGCTGTGACTAAACCTCCTTAGTAGGAGTGATTGTATTGACAATGATTTTAACGTCAGTGGGTTTAGTTATAGAGGGTTTGAATGGCGTCTTGTTTTGAAAATGAGTGGAGGGTGGAGCTTGTTCTTGATACTTAAGCTTGCCTATGGATAGGAGTTTTGTCTCACGAAGCTTAAGAGTATGACAAAGTTGGTCAAAGGAAGGAGAGGTCTCAAAGAGAACACTCTCTTGGAGAGGCGGGGTAAGAGACTCTATATGAACAAGTCCTAAAGCTCAGAGTTCGCAAGCACATTTGCCATCTTAGCTAAATTGTTCTTATACCTTAAAACATACGTAGCGAAATGTTCATGGGATACTTGTTTAAGTTGCGCTAGCTGAGTGTAAGAAATCTTAGAGCCGATATTGATGGAGAAATGCGTAAGAAAGGCATCGACTAAATGTGTGAAGGAAGTTACCGAGTGAACAAGTAGGTTGTAAAACCAACACATCGCATAATCAAGGAGACTACGAGGAAATATTTTAACTATAAGAATATGATTGTCAGCAAAATCTAGACAAGATACATGAAACACTTGAAGATGCTCTTGTGGGTGACCATGCCCATTGAAAATGGGAAACTTAAGGGTGACAAAGCTACCTAGAAGCGTGATGAATGAGTCGGGTTCACCAAAATGTTTAACTAAAAATGGAAAATATGATAGTTAATCTAATCTAGAATGACATGTAAATGCAGTAAATGACTATAGAAAATGACCCAAGCAACTAATCTAATGAAAGTAGAAACCCTGATATGCAAGAAGAACAAGGAAAATACTTAGCTGATTCAAAGGCAGATATGAACTGTGTTGCAAAGTGAACAAAATAATCGTGAAGTAGGTAAGACTATGTAGAGGTCTAAAAAAGGACTGATCTAGGTGGATTCTCTAGATTGGAGCACCTGGAAAGGGACTGGGGGTGCCTGCGCGCGGCTTTGGTTTGCAAAATGAGTGCCCTGGTTTTTGTAATAGATCTAGAAATGAGTTTCAAAGGTTTGGCAGGTGGTCTATATCCCTTGCTGTGTATCACATCAGATTCGCTACACTGCGCCAGATGTCGCTGATAATCAAAAATGAAGGAAAAACCTGCAAAAGACAAAAGAGAAGTATCAAAACCCTAAAAAGAAGAAGAATGAAAATGAATGGGTCGGACTGACCTCAGTTGCCACAACAGTGGGCTTACCAACTGAGTATTGCACTACATTTCAGACCCAAATGTAATTCTAGTGTGTGTGCATCATGTGCCCTAGGTGCTCTTGTGCCAGTCACACTTTATGAATTAGCGAGCAATAATTAGATGTAGAAAATGTAATAGAATGTTTGCATGGAATAAAATAGAATCCCCCTATGCTTGTGTGATGTAGATGAACCAACCTTGTCCTTGTGATGGAGCTAATAGCTGCAAATGATCTCCAAATGGATGTAACTCTAGGTGGATGAAAGTAGTGACTAGTGCTTGGTCCCTTATTATGGTCTCATAACTTTATATTTATAAGGTTTTCTTGATCTAATTTTGTAATTAACCCCGAAATGGCTGACCACCAAGAAGATAAAGATCTCAAATGGCTAGAAAGAGCCCAAAAAGTAGTGAGAAAGTGTGAAAAAAGTGGTGAGAAAGTGTGAAAAGGATCAGGGCGCCCTTGGTGGAGGGACCAGGGCACCCATGGGCTAGCTTGAGCGCCCTAACCAAGGCTAAAATAATGGAAGATGATAAAAATTGACTGGGCATGCGGGTGTAAGAGGTCGAGAATGATGAAAGAAAATAAAGTAAGATGGCCAAAAGATGGGGGTTAATTAGTACTTTCTTCACTAAAAAACCTTCTAAATAATAGTATGAGACCAGGACTAAATAATGTCTAAAGTGCAGTATTTTGTGTCTACACTGATTAACCCAAGTTATGAGTTTTTAGTAGCTAAAGAGAGAGAGAGAGAGAGTTTATAATTTGATTGGACTCATAAACTTTCACATAGTAATATGCAAATTCAATGGTAATTTATTCCAATGGATCCATTAAAATGTGTTTCAGTCATTTTCAAAATTTACTTTAACATTTAATCTAAAGTTATAAGAAAGCATTTCTTTTGTGATTTTCAAAGACTTGAATGATAAACAACAAACATTCAAAGGTCATATCATATTACGTTTAAGATATTCTACTTATCATTAATAAAGCTTTTCAAAGACTTAAATGATAAATAACAAATGTTGGAGGGTCATATCATATTGCATTTAAGATATTCTGCTTCTTATCAGTAAATATTTTCATGAAAGATCGATTTTCCAACACTTTTATAGAAAAATTCCCTAGAAGTTTTTACCAATGTCTTTTTCACTCACCAATAAGGAAATGAAAGATCGAATTGATTATTTCTTTACATCAAGAAATCATGGAAATTCTTAAAAACTTAAAATTTTTAATCTCATAATAAGATTTTGAAGTTTTTGTTCCTATAAAGCTATGCTTGTTTCAATATTAATTACTTGCTAACTTTATTTAAAGTACAAGCGGAAAATATTATTATTTATTTACTTTTTCACAAGCCCTTTTTTATTAATTTGTTTATTTATAGTAATGAAAATCTAATTATAATGAACATACCAAATTGCATAGAACATGTGTTTAAAAACTAAAGGCAATACTTATATAGAAAAAAATGAACTCGACATAGAAGTTCGAACACACCTCCATGCATGACACATTCCCCATAGAGAATCCTTCACATCTCCATAAACAACATACTAGCCCTTATAGGATCAAACAACCTTTCTTACAAAACCCATGAGGGGGATTTTTTTTGGAGAGGGGACTTCTAAAGAGTCGTCATCTAGAGAGGAGATAAAACACCAAAGAAATATTGTACACAAGGATATTCTAGATGGTAGAAAAAATCGTAAAGGCTAGTGTAAAAAGATAGCATAAGAACTAAATCAATACTCTATATGGAGGATGTGAAGGATATGATCAATGAGAAGGTATGGTCATATTTTAGTTTATATTTTTAATTTAATGAAAGTGTTTTATTGAAGCACTTAATGTTGAGTATTTAATTTCAAAATTTATGAATTAATGGTAGAAGAATGGAGGATATAATGAGGGTGAATCTTGGCCTCTTTGAATGATTATTCATCCAAGTCTTTGAGTTTGCAATTTCCTCGCAATACATCCTCAAGGATGATGTTCAGGATGTCACTCCCATCACGAGGAGGTCGACAAAGATTAGGATGACGTAAATCATCTTATTTAGATCCCATTTATTCGACAAATTAATCACACTAATGTTCAAAATTTGTTTTATATCTTATTCAGGGATATGTTAAGGGGTTCATTGAATATACCAATTATGTATATTTATTTTTAATTTAATATGTTGTGCAAAAAAGTTGTTATAGTGTTATTTTTTTTGTACAGAAAATTACATAACCCATGTAAAGTGGAAGATTTTGCATGAAAATAATGGGAAACTATTCCATATGAAATTAATGTGTTTGTGTAGAAGAGGTGCCAAAAAAAAATTTAATCAAGAATTCATGGAAATGACCTTTGTAGATTTAAGAGATATGTACATAAGGAATTGTGTATATTTTAAATTAAGTGTATTTTTTCATTTGAATTTGAATTTATTTTATTTTAATGAATTATTTAATCAATGAAAATGTGTTAAAAAATATTATACAAATATTTGGAAGAGTAAATGGACCTATGACCACCTAATTTCAACACCACTCGAGTTAGTGGTACAAAAGAGATATTATGTAGTGAATGATGGGTTTGATGCAGATGCAAGTTTACTTATATTATAAACCAACATCATAATTGCAAAATATAAATTTTTACTCTCAAATATTCACACTAAAGTTTAATTTCATTTTTCTTTATTTAGAAATATGATATTACAGTTTAGGTGAGAGTTAAGGGTGTTGAGGATGATAATGTAGATTGTATCATGTATTGAACATGTTACCATTTGACAAAACTCTCAAATTGATAAACAATTTGGATATAACAATTGACCATTTATGGAGTTGTCCTAATCACATGCCCTAGTCTTTTTTATAATAATAGTCTTTTATATTTAAAACAAACTATAATTTAAATCTTAAATTAGGTATTGCCAATAATATTGGGCCTGCAATATGGTGCTTTTTAAAATTGGTTAGTAGTTTTTTATATTGCTAATTTTGAATTTTATTTTAATGCCATTTTTTTTTATATATTTTATTCTATTATATAAATGTAATACATTATTAAATTTAACTGTGTTATTTATAAGATGTTAATGATAAAGTCAATGTTAAAAATTATTAAATTGAAACATAAAATTAATATAAACTACATAATGAAAATAACATTAAAATGATAAATTATCAATCTAATGTAATTAATATATCATTTTTAATGTTGCTTTATTTTCTAATATATATTTTTAAGAGTTTATTGAATAGATCATCAGAGTAGTCATTGGTGTTGTCATTAGACCTTCATCAAAGTTTATTGAATTGATCCTTTTTTCGCAATCCATTTGAACTTATAAAAGTCTTTATTGAATACTTGTCAAAAATAAATAATTAGAGGATTTTCGGTGCCTAATTATATATCCCAGATTTGTTACGGAAGAATGAAAATTTATGACAATAACTAGTAATATATAATTAATGAGCTTACATATTTCATTTGTGGGACTTGATACTTAAACTTTGAAATAATTTAATAAGCTCCTCTTAAGCCCAAGAAAGCCTATTTTTCTTAATGCCTAATATATCAAGGCCTTCCAGTGAGAAAATGGCTTGGTTGAATGAATATTTTGATATAAATGGCTTTCACAACAATTTTTTGAGTTATTTGAATATAAATCTATATCAAATTTGAAAATAAAATGTATTATTTGTAAAAGATTATTTTATTTTTGCTTTCAATTGCATTGGAAAAATTACAATCATATCAAATATTTCTTCACATTTATATATCATCTCATTTCTTATTGGTGAAATATCAATGAGATAAAGATAGTTCCTATTTTGAATGCCTTTTATTGTGGTTCTCATAGGGTCTCTTACTCTCACAATCCTCCTTCAAGACACCAAGGAAGAGGTGCCAAGTGGCATGATATGCAGATTCTAGAGTTAGTGACAACTATGCATATTCTCCTATTTGGTCTCCCCCTCATTCTATGAGGAATTAGACATCTCATATGTAGAGGAAAATATATCCATAATTTGGTATTGGTTATTTCTCCATCATAGTCAATAGGTGAAAAAAAAAGAATATGGGGAGATACATGATGATCCGAGTTGGGAACCCATCCCAATGGATATTGTATACACCTTATTTTCATTTGTTGATACTTTTCTCCTGTAAGAATTTGTGATGCATTAATTTACCTTTGTGTATGTCATAAGGAGCACACCTAGATTGGTGTCAGTTTGGAGGTTATCACTTTGGGAAAAAATTAATCACATTATCCTTCCTACCACCACGTTTAAATTATTATAACATTGACATATGTATCCTCCTAGGTTATCCTTCTACCCTTATAACATTATTTCCCCCTTTGCGGACTCATATAGGACATCATCATCCTTGTCGATAATGTCTTACAAACCCCTTTTTATCCAAAATCATCTCTCGGATGATGATGTTGGTTAATTTTGAATTTTGGATTTTAGGTTTTAGATTTGTATTTATAGGGTTCCCCATTGTCATTTATAAAAAAAATGATTAATCCGGTTTGTTTATACTCTCAAATCCAGCTTATGAATAAGAATATGACCTAATTCTAAGATAATATTACACCAAGGAAGACAAGTTGTCATAAAGTCCTTGAAGATATAAAAAATAGGAGTTATACCAACAAGGTTTACCTTAGTCTTTTGAGTCGCTAGATTTGTCCTTACTAAAATCCTTACATATGTGCATTATGATGGGGGACATAAATTGATGAATGCCCTGATATTTGCTAGAAGATTATTTAGAGAGAAAAGACATATGCATTATAAGTCTTGTGCTTTAAACAATGATTTTACAGATTGAAATCGACAGAATGACTTTCTTGTATTTTTAATTAAAATTAATATACTGCGAGAATTGTGAAAATAAGAGAAAGTAACTAGAAAAATTGATAAGATAGGACACCATACGTGATAACGGAGTTCGGCACTTACGACCTATGTCTCCGAGTCCAATTAAAGGGACCGATCTATTAAAATCATATACAATAACACTTAAAATGAGTATTACATGATTTCGATCTTCTCACTAGAATACTCTTGCAAAATTAAGCCTAGTCTCCTTTGACACTTTCCAAAATATCTTCTCCTAGCTCTCACAATAAGCCTCTTTAATAAAAACACGGTCACTGCCTCTCTGCTCTTCAAATACAATGCAACCCCTTTTATAATGTTTCATAACAATGGCCTATCGGTTAGGCCTCTCTTTTTTACGGCGGCCGACCATGGTTTGATACTCCTCCTTACCTTCACTTTTTATAAAGCGGGATTCCCAATTGATTTTAATTGATACACCTTTTGTAATAAAGTCCCCCCCTCCATTCATCCACATGGACTCCTGTTTTGGTGGTTTGTTTGGTGGGGGGGCTATTTATTTATCCCACATGCATGGGGATTTAAGTGGAGGAAGCCTTTTTAAAAGTCTTGGCTAACCAATGAATCTGTGGCTTGGCCACGTATGGCATTTTGCCCCACCGTTTAATTGGAAATAGCTCATTGTGAGCTCATTCCTATGTTGAACTCTCCCGATAGAAGAGATGTATTATTATTGGCCACGTGGTGGCAGTGCTTTGTTGGTTTGGTCGCATAATGATTTGGGCCGAGTCGTTAGAGCCCGCCCGATTTGTATGGGTTGTTGGAGTATTTTTATGGAATTCCACGTATGTGGCCCGAGTGGTGAGAATTAGTTTGTAATGACACATATGTGGCTCGGTTAATCAATGTAGAACATATCTCACTGAGATATGTGGAGAAATCACCTAATGTAAAATAGTAACTTACCCTGCAATATAAATATGAAACTCTCCAAGTTAGGCCAATATGAAACTGAGTTGGCTCAGTGGCATTATAACGATGCGATGGTAAAGGCTCCCATTTGTGAAAAGAGTGTGCCGAACCTGGATGAGGGTCCCCAACAAGCAAATAGCGAGGCCCACAAGTTTTTCCATTCATTGAAGATTGAAGGTGCTCAAATGTAATTTTTAACATTTTCACCTTTTGCAAAATGTTGTTATCGTGTCGGTCAGTTGACCATACCTGAATCGAATGATGACCAAATTTTCAACGGCCATAAATTTTACATACGGGCTCCGTTTTCCGCAAACAAGATATCATTAGAAAGCTCCAATTTTCCTCTACGCAATGAAACTACTGGGAAATGATCATGAGAATATTATAGATCGATGTTTCTCAGTGAGGGATCTTTGGATCATTCCTCCCCAGTGAGAAACTTTTGGACCTCCAAAAGTTAATTTAATTAGTAAATAGGTGAGGGTATTTCTCCCTCACCTTTATGATTTCCATCCATTTTTCCTTGTTTGGATGCATGCCTTTGAAACCTATACAGAGATATTCAACATCACACCTCTATGAGGTTCTAACCTCCTTGTCCAAGATGATATCTTCCTGCAACTCACCCAGGTACTCACAGTGCAAAATCATCAATAGATGGTATAACATTAGCATCATGAACGATAATCATAGGTGGTTCATACAACTTAAAATTCTCAACATTCACAACTAATAAAATTTGCATGTATGGAGGTAAATCCAACCAGAAAGCATTATTACCAATTTTCTCCAAGATTCAGAATGAACCATACCAAATTAGTTTTAAATTTTTCCCTTCACCTCTCATCCTGTCTATGAGTGAAGCCAAACTGAATCACCAAAATGGAACTTGTGATTAGTTCTATGTTTATCATGCCTTGCTTTATATTTCACTTGAATTTTATCCAACTGTTCTCAAACATATTGATGGACTTGCTTTATGCATTGCACAATTATTTTAGCTTTGTCAATATCACTAAGTCCACTAACATCAGTTTCTTATTCAAGAGATAAATCTAATGGAGATTGAAGCAGATAACCAAAACAAGTCTCAAAAGGAGACTTCATAGTAGAAGAATGTATGGCACGGTTATAAGCATGTTGCACATAATACAAATGTTCATCCCACAATTTTGGATGTTTACCACAATAGCCCCTAAGCAAAGGTAAAATTATGCGGTTCACAACCTCTGTTTGACCATCGATTTGTGAATGGAAAGAAGTACCTTTCTTTAGTTTTGTGTCCATCAAACCCCAAAAAGTTGACCAAAACTCCCCAAGAAACCTAGAATCCCAATCTGAAACAATAGAAGGCAAACCAAAATGAACCCATACAAACTGAAAGAATAAATGTGCAGTCCCTTCACTAGTTATTTGTTTAGTACAAAGAATCAACTCACACATCTTGTTAAACCTCTCCACAACCACATATAGATAATCGTGTTTATTTCATGACATGGGAAAACCTCCTACAAAATCCATAGAAACACTTTCCCATGGACGTGTAGGGACATGAAGAGGAGTATAAAGTATTAACTTCCTATTACTAGGCTTGCTCATGGCACAAAGAACACATCCTTTTATATACCTAGTTACATGCTCATGCATTTTAGGCCAATAACAATACCTATGTAAATGTGCAACTATTTTACTAATACCAAAATGTCTAGATATAAGAGAAGTATGAGCTTTCCTAATCATATGCACTCTTTCATTTAGTGCAATGAAAAGTTTACCAGAATGATATACAATTCCATCATACACATGATAATCCAATTCTCCTACCTGTTTACCACTCATTAAATATTCATATACTTCCTTAAAATCAGCATCATGCACATATTTCTCTTTATAACTATCATGAGCCAAAGAACTATGCTATAGAAGAACAAATGCAACAACAACTGAAGGTATAGATTGCATATTAACAACCTTGTTTTACGTACCTTTTTTTAAAAATAAATGATCATGAGGTGAAACTGCTGCAAGAATCCAATCCAACGGAAATGTCTAGACTGTTGTAACTTTGTTTGTGTTTGCAAATACTGAAGAGGCTGATGATCAATATGTATAACCATTTCTTTTCTCATCAAGTAATGCTTCCATTTTTTTACACTCTGCACCAAAGTATACAACTCTTTATCATAAGTTGGATAATTTCTTACCACACTCGTGAAGGTTTCTGAATGGTAACACACAAGTCATTTTTTCTGCATCAACACTACCCCCATTGCATAATCACTAGCATCCATCTTAATCTTGAATGACTACTAAAAATCTGGAAGCTGCCAAGACCAGAGCGGTACTAATTTTCTCTATCAGTGTATCAAAATTCTTCTTTTATTTTCCTCCCCAATGAAAGACTTGTTTGACACTTGTAGAAGCATGCAAAGGAGATGTAATAAATGATAAGTTAGAAATGTATTTTGTCCAATATTATAGTCCACCAAGAAAAATCCTAACTCCCATCACATTATTGGTTCTAGGCTAGTTTACAAAGACTTCAACATTTGCATGATCTATTTTCAATTCATCATGTCCCACAACATAACCCAAATAAATTAAAGATGTTTTCCCAAATTCACATTTTGACATCCTCAAAAATAATTTATCTCCTCTTAATGCATCTAAAAATTTCTGGATGTGATTAACATGATCATCCCAAGAATTACTGAAAAATAAGAATATCATCTAAGTAGACAATAAAAAAATCATCAATGAATGGTATAAAAACATCATTCATAACCCTCATGAATGTTGTTGGTGCATTGCACAATCCAAACGACATTACTAACCATCCAAATAATCATTTTTTGTTTTAAAATTAGTTTTCCACACATCAGCTTCATTAATCCTTACTTGGTGATAACCACTTCTTAAATATAACTTAGTGAAATAAATAGCATTCTTTAATTGATCCAGTAAATAATCAATACGAGGAAGAGGGTAATGATTTTTCACTGTGATTTTGTTCAAAGAACAATAAATCAACACACATCCGCCATGTGCCATCCTTCTTTGGCACCAAAATTATTGGCGAACCACAAGGAGATGAACTTGGGTAGATAATACCTTCTTCCAAGAGTTACATCATCTATTTCTTGATTTCCTTGTTTTCAACCACAAAAAATCTATACATACCAATGTTGGGAAGAGGTGCATCATGTAGTAGTTGTATCTTATTTTGAACCCCTATTTTAGGAGGTAGACCATCCTTGAAAAACATCATCATAGTTAGAAACAAGTTTAACTAATTCATTACGATGTTTAGGATCACAGTCCTCAAAATCCTTTTCGTGATCTTTCTCTTTGGCTTTGATCACCAGGAGTACGAAATTCTTTCCTGAGTTGACAAGCCTTTTTATCCAACCTGCACTAACCAAGGAAGGACTATTTTTTACATGGTGAGCTCTAACAATATAATCAACTCCATCCTTCACAAGAAAGTACTTATTTTCTTCCCTATAGAAGATTTATTTACGATCGTATAAGTAAGGAATTCCCAAAACAACACCACAAATATCCAAAGGAACGACATCCAAATCAACCTCATCAATAAACTTGTCTGTAATAGAAAATCTGAATCTACAAGCTTTAGTTACATGTAACTTTGCATCATCACAAACCCAACCCAAAGGATAAGGCTTAGGATGTGGCTTGGTTTTGAGTCCCAATTTCTTAACAACCTCCTCTGAAATCAGATTAGCTTGAGATCCACTATCAAAAAGAGTATCTATTTTGGCATTCTTAGAAATAACTCTAAGGTGGAACAACTCATTCTGTTTCCTTTCATCATGTATAAATTTTTGACTAGAAGAAGATACAACATTTCAAAGTACTAGTGTTGGAAGAAGAGAGAGAAGGATTAGTTTGAAAACTCATGGATGTGATCTTGGTTTCATCCCTTGAATAAAACCCAATATCACGAACCACAATATTCATTTTCTTCTCTTTTCTTTTCTTAAGAATCCACTTATGCCTAAGTTTAGGACGTAAATTCCAACACCTAGACTCATCATGGTTCTTTGTACAATGATTGCGAAATGGTTTTCCATATTTCTTCTCAATAGTAGAGTTCATTTTATTCTTACCCTTTCCTTTTCCTTATTCTTTCGAACCTTTTCCTTGTCCTTCGAATTGCTTATTCTGTTGCTTAAAAGAAGAAAAGGAGGACTCCTTACTCATTTTCCCTCATGCTTCCAAATGTGTAGCTCGAACACACACTCCATCAAGATTAGTAGGACCTAAAACAAGAATCATATGCCTGAGGTAAATATGCAACCCACCAATATATTTAAGCAGTGTTTCTTGTGTGTTAGGGAAATTCCAAGAATTAGATCCCTTTTCCTAAATTCTTTTGTAGTCTTGAACACTTTGTCCCTTAGCTTGTCTTAATGTTTAACATCATTTTTTCTTGTAACCAAGAGGATAAAATTGTTGTCTAAGATTTGAAAAAAAAGTCAGACTAAGAAGTAATCCATTTACCTTGGGTTTCCTCTACTTCATGTAGCTTACTCTCCCACCAAATGAGTGTTGTTCCACCCATCCGAAGAGTTTACAAATGAATTCTTTCTTCATCATCAACAACTTTCTGAACCCTGCAATATACCTCAATCTGCTTGATCCAGTTATCCAACTTCTTTGCATTAATTTCTCCATTATATATTGGCAATTTAAAATTGGCATCTAATTTTAATGAAGGACGAAAATCAAATTTTTGAGATTCACTTTTAGGAATATTAGAGCTAGAGGCCTATTCTATTTTACCTTCTCTAGTTGATTTTTCCCTTTGTTTATCTCGGTACAATTCTTCCACCATATCTTTCAATTGAAGGATTGATTTTTGAAACTCTGTCTCTTCTCATTCCTCCATCGATGGACTTCTAGATCTTCTTGTGCTGATTTTGGGATCTTCTATTACTAATTTTCCTTCACCCTTCTTATACTAGAACCTTGTTATCATTCATCACAACTTGCAATCTAAACACTGTTAATGTGATCATAGACCAACTTTGATACCAATTGATCCGAAATCATAAGCAAAATTATCACATGCATCCATGATTTTGATTTAAATAATGATTCTACGGATTAAGAATGACAGGATGACTTTATTTTATTTTAAATTAAATTATTAGGTTACGAGCATTGTGAAAATAAGAGAAAATAACTAAGAAAATTTGACAAGAGTTCAACACCATAAGTGATAACGAAGTTCAACACTGACAACCTACGTCTCCAGGTCTAATTCAAGGGACCGATCTATTAAAATCATATACAATAACACTTACAATTTGTATTACATGATTTTTGATCTTCTCACTAGAATCCTCTTGCAAAAATGATCCTAGTCTCCTTTGACACTTTCGCCAAAATCTCCTCCTAGCTCTCACAATAAGCCTCTTTAATAAAAATACAGTCACTGCCTCTATTCTCTTCAAATACAATGCGACCCCTTTTATATTGTTTTCACATAACAATGGCTTATCGGTTAGGCCTATATCATTTTACCCTATCGACCATGGTTTGATCCTCTACCTTCCTTAGCTTTTTATAAAGTGATTGATTTGAATTGATACACCATTGGTAATAAAGCAGCCCCCATTGTCCACGTGGAATTCTCTTTGGTGCTTTTTTGGTGGGGGGTTGTTTATTTGTCCCACATGCGTGGGGGTTTAAGTGGGAGAAGCCTTTTTTAAAAGGCTTGGCCAACCAATGAATCCGTGGCTTGGCCACGTATGGCATTTCCCCCCTATTTAATTACAAACATCTTCCCTTGTGAGCTCATTCCTCCATTGAACTCGTTCGATAGAAGGGTTGTGCTATATTGGCCACGTGGTGGTAGCAGTGCTTTGTTGGTTTGATTCACCCAATGGTTTGGGGCGAGTTCATTTGGAGCCTAGCCATGAGTTGCATGGGCTGTTGGAGGATTTGTGTGGACTGCCATATATGTGGCCCGAGCGGTTAGAATAGTTTGTAATGCCACATATGTGGCCTGGATAAACAATGTAGAACATAGTTTCGCTGAGCTATGTGGAGAGCCCACCCTTGCCCAATATAAATACAAAAACTCACCAAGTTAGGCTAATATGAAATATGAGTTGGCTTAGTGGCATTATAGCGATGCGGCAACAAAGGCACCCCTCCATGAAAAGAGTGTGTCGAACCTGGCCGAGGGCCCCCAGTCCAATAAAAATTGCGAGGTCCACCTTTTTCGATCATGAGTGTCAAAGACCGGTGTTGCAAAACCATATTTATTTTTCTCCTCCGCTTACGCATATCTCTTATTTCTACTAAGTGTCACTGCCACATTGGTCAATTGACCCTACCTGGACTGAATGTCGACCAAAATTTCAATGGCCATAACTTTTTCATATGTGTTTTGTTTTCTACAAACAAGATATCGTCAGGAAGCTCCAATTCTCCTCTATGCAATGTAATTTCTAGAAACTGATTCAGAGAAGATTATAGATGTTGAGTAGACATAATGTTGCTCTAAGGAGAAAACACACGAAGGATGCACACGCGGGGACAAGGTGTATTTGAAGGCACGGGAAGATAGGAAAGGAAACGTGTGCCAGAACACTTTGGATCAGGACTTAGCCATTTTGCGGATAAGGACTATTTTTGGAGATAACATGCGGAGGGCACATAGATATGAAGACTTGCACTCCACGCAATGGTATTTTGGGAACAAGCGGCAGATAAGCACCATACATAGTTTAAGCTAATAATAGGATTTCTACTTGGAGTTAACTATAGGACATATATTGTTAAAGAACTTGTATGTTGTGCATACTATTGTAAAGGCGCATGTCTATTATTAGCATGTGACCTATTTTGAGAAGTGCATGGGTGGTGAAGGGAAAGTCCCCACCCCTATAAATATGTATTGATTTACGTAGTTTAGTGTGGTGAATTATTGTAGAGTTGTGCTCCTAGTTTTGACGCGCACATGACTCATGAAGATACTGATATAGTGTAAGAAGCTTATGTGTTTTACAATATTTAATGCAATGGAATATATTGGTTGGATAATTATATTAGACATAACTGAATCTGGTTCTTGTATGGTTAATCTTATCATAGTTATTGTTTAGTTCATTTTCATATGAATCTAAGATCTAGATCTGGTTTATGCACTGTGGAATGTTTACTACTAGTTATGAATATGAATATGTTTAAACATCATCATGTTAACATCATGTACAAGAAACTCTAAAGAGGGACCTGATGCCTTTGCATGCTTTGGGTGAGTGCTCAGCTTAGGCTGAGTGATGTGCCAACGCACCTGGGTTATTCACAGTAAATTCTAGGCTGCATCATTGGTTCCATTGCTAGGACCTCTTTTTTAGTTGTTTTCAGGATGTTTCATGATGAATACATACCGGTTGACCTTATCAAGTGTTGAGGAGTGGATAGTATATCTGGAAGAAGAATACACTCAGAGATTCAACACTGGATCTGAGTTTGATGCATGCACATGGGTGGAGCAGAACTTATATGACTATTTATATGAGAATTTTCTTTGCTATCTTTCCAATAGAGTTGTATGAGTGGCTGGTTACTTATGCGTCTAAAAGGAATTGGAGGTTTTGCACACTTTTCTGGATGCAGGAAGAATTTCATGCCTCTATGATGCTGATCTGATTTGGATGTGCATTGTGGACACTTGGTTCCGTGGTGTTCTGAATAACTATATTTTGGAGTACTCAATTTCCACTTATTCTTTCCTGGAGGTAGTTGAGTTCTAGTTTTTATGTTATCCCAGGGGAACCTATCTGCAAGGCATTCCACTGGAGATCAAAATCTTGATGGTAACCCTGAATTTGGAAGAGAAGTCGATGGCTAGCTAAACCCCCACCACGTGGGGGTAGGAGCAGGTTTGGTGAAAGATGACAGACCTGCTGGTAGAGAGGAAAAGAGAAGAAATGTGGCTCAAGTTCAATGAGGCACATGAGAGGGATTTAGAGAAGCAACACAAGGTTTCCAGAATGGATGGCGTTGTGGAGAGAGATGGCTCGTGAAGGATTTGGAACTCACGTAAAGAGGACATGGAGCCAGAGCATTTGGAACTCCCCCATTTGAGGCACAAAATCATGACAAGGAACCCTCCTTGGCCTCTTATGTTTTCCAGAGTGACACCATCAGAGACAACATGGGCCATGGGTGTGCATCTGAATCTACCTGGTGACCTAGCCCTTGCGCTTGGTTTTCCAGTTTCTAGTACAACTAGTAGTCAGTAAGCTAGTTTGGGTAGTAGAATAACAGGAGTGAATCAAATAACAAGTACATCTATGGTTGGGTAGACGTCTTCCTTGTTATTTGGAGGTACCTTTTCAGGTAATTTGTTGACACAGAACTCAGCACGCATAGAATTTTGGACTCACCTCTGGGAATAGTACCACCTCACAGACTGTATGAGTTCAATTTAGTACCACTGTTGGGACAAAAGGAAGTACATCCTCTGGTTCACTTCCTGCTATAGGTGGAGGATCAAGGGGCATAGGTGGCTCTTGGTTCTAGTGGATCTGGTGGGTCTGGAGGAAGAGGTAACACAGGGGGTTCTGGATCTAGTGGGCATGGTCCTCACCAACCCCATAATATTTACATGGAGATGTCACTTCATCTTTCAGAGTATAGGGGAATAGAAGATGCTTGCTGAGCATGTGCACATGTGTGAGATACTGTGGCGCAAAAAAGGGATCACGACTTTTGAGTGCAAGGCAATTCAGTTTTGCAACTACATTGTAGGGATGCGCACACATTTGGTATCAGAAGTTTGACCCTTGATCAGACTTGTGTGGATTATACAACATTATGAGATGCTTTCATTAAGGAATTTTATATCCCTGAGTTTGAATAGAAAAGTATAAGTGCGCTCAAGGATATTAAGTAGGGCAACTGAGAGTGTTTGGGAATATGATGTCCATTTCAAAATGCTTTTTTCCAAACTTTCTTATGATATCCATGTAAGCCAGCATGCACAGTGGTTTGTCGGAGGCTTGATCACACCTTTTAGGAGGGCTATCACATTATATATATATATATTGTCACATAAGACATATATGGATCCATGCACAAAGTGCTTGAAGCAGCATTGTGCACTGAGGCATTTGGAAGTATAGACACTGGAGTGAGCCCATTCCTGGAAGCTCAAATTGTAGCTATGGACAAATTAGTTAGAGAAACTATCAGCCAACTTTCAGCGCATGAGACGTGCACTAGGATTTGGTGTACAGATTGTGAAGTGGAGGGGCACACTAAGGATAGTTGTCCCCATAGATCAGTGTGTTCATTGTTGCTAGACTTGTGAGATATGTCATTTAGACCATGATGCAAGTCTAATTGCCCATTGTTACAATGTGTGATTAGGAAGAACATATCTTGCTACTATAAGATTTTCCGGTCCATGACTCACAATACCAAAGATTGCAGGTTGATTGATCAGATCCATGATGCCATTGATATTGGCGTACGATAGACAGGAGTTTCAAATAACTCTAAAGGTAAAAGTGAGCACCATGATCATGATCACACTCAAGGGCACTACGATCAGAATGAAGGGCACTTTGAAGGAGGTCGTGGTAGAGGTCGAGGATACCATGGTGGATTTAGGGGCCAAGGCCGTAGTGGTGGATGAGGGGAGTTTCCTCATGGAACATGTTATACGTGTGGATCTCCTGACCACTATAGGTGTGAATGTCCTCAGAATATTACTTGTTCTTTTTGTGGAAAGAATCATAACTATGAAGAGTTCCCAAACTTATATGAGCATCTTAGCAAGCAACATAAACAGGAGAACAAGGGCACATGGATGGTTAGAATACATGCACCATGGAAAACCAATGGATGCCAAAGTTGGCACCAAGATCCTGAGGTAGTACCTATGAAAATTACTACACGCGCTGAAGTTGTGCTTGCACCAGAGAAGCATTGCAAAAAAATCCTACCATTACTAGGGAGGAGGTCTTACATGCAAGATACCTAGATCCTACACATCAGAAGGAGGTTTATCAGGAAACCATGGAGGTGCTTAGAAATCTTTAGGGTGAAATACAATGTTTAAAGGAACAGTCACGGAAGTTGGAGCAAAAGAAGGCAGCAGAGACGGTCCAGTCAGATGTTGATGATCTGAAAGAGGTATGTAAGATGCTTGCCAGGAGAATATTATTCCATTACTAGGGAATTGGTTAAAGGGAAACACTCACGTGTAGGTATTGAGAATGGATGGAAGATCCTGCATGCTAATCTCCCCCCTCATAGCTTGGATTATGACAAGGAGATCACCCTAAATGTTGTTGTGGATGGGTGGCTTTTGAGCAATATATTGATTGACACAGGCACGGAAGTTAATGTGCTTACTTTAGATGCATGGGTGTAGATGGGAAGACCTCCATTACAACCATCCTCTAATGTATTATTTATGGAAAATCAAACTAAGGCCACTTGATAGGAGTTTTAAAGGATGCATCCATTACTATACAAGGGGCCAAGTTCACTGGGGACTTTGAGGTTTTAGCACTTGCAGCAGTGGAAACTTCCCAGCTCTACTTGGGCACCCTTGGTGTTATGCAAATAATGTTGATCTATGGTTCAACAAGGGGTATATAAGTTTTGAGAACAAGGAAGAATGAGTTATTATCCCTTTGATAGATGGGAAATCTGCACCTTATGTTGAACCTTTGAGTGAGGAAGACCTGAACAGAATTTATGTGTGCACCATTCAAGATCCAGAAGTACTTGAGCCATCTAAGGAAGGAATCCTCCAGTGGGATGATGCACAGTCCATTAGTGATACTACAAGTATTTCCTATGATAATTGGGCACATGGCACCTACGAGATGGTTGGGCATGAAGTAAGAAGTGCATCTGCATGAGGAGGTAGACCTCGTTGTATTAGGAGGATAAGTAACAACCTTATACCCCGGTACACTAGTGAAGGAGACCCTGAGGTATTCTTGTGCCATGGAAGAACAATGGAAGGATCAAGTGGACAAAAGAAATATGTTAGTATATACCCTGCGTGCGGGACAACAACACACTGGTGGATGGTTCACAGGGATAATCTCATAGAATGGAATGAAGTGAGAATTGCTCTAACAACCCAGTTTCTCAGGAGCAATGCACCTACTCAAATCTACACATATCATGGTAATCATCTTATTCAGCACCATGTTCAGCAGTGTGAGAGACTCTAGATAGAGGGGCAGGAAGCTTTACCACCTTCGTTGTGGGTGCACAAACTTTATTTCACTTTGCGAGGTTTGCATGTGCTTGGTATGTTTATGCGGAGCTGCATAGGGAGACTAGAAATTGGCAAGACTTGACTACAGGAATGATCCAGACTTTTGACTACTTCTCCACTAAACCTCTGGTGAAAGAGGCATTATGAGTTATGGAGTGATTGACTATGGGAGATAGTGCAAAGGCTGAAGAACTCATTCAGGAGTTATTTGGTGAGGTAGACCTAGGAGCACATTTTGATGAAGTAGATGAGACAAATGCTGAACTACTTGAGCATGCTTGCCTTGAGAAGGAGAAAGGAAAGATGGTCTACATAGTGGATGATGAAGAAGTAGAAAATTTGGACATAGATCATTCAGAGGGTACGTGTGAGGTCTTAGACAGTGTGGATAAGAAGGCATGTGCCTATCATGAACCTATGAAGACCAAGAAAGTGAACATTGGCATAGATGTTGAACCTAAGGAGGCCATAATTGGAGACTATTGGTCTGATTCTGAGGTGGCTAAGATAATTGAGTTACTACGTGATTTCCAAGACTTATTTCCTAGGGGCTACCATGAGTTAAAGGGAGTGCATGAGTCTTTGGGTGAGATGAAGATTAAGTTAAAGGAAGGTGTGTGCCCGGTTAGGAAGAGACCTTACAGGATGAACCCTAACCTGCGCGTAAAAGTTAAAGAAGAAATTGACAAGATGTTGAAATCTGGCATCATTAAGCCCCTAGAAGAATCATAGTGGGTTAGCCCCATGGTAATCAGTATAAAGAAATATGGTAGGATTAGGATTTGTGTGGACTACAGGGAGCTGAATGTTGCATGTGTGATTGATCCTTTTCCTACACCTTTCACTGAGGAAATATTAGAAGGCATTGTAGGGCACAGAAATTTACTCTTTTACAGATGGATTCTCTGGGTATCATTAGGTAAGAATTGCAAAGGAGGATCAAGAGAAAACAACTTTCACCACTGAATGGGGAATTTTTGCATACATGGTGATGCCCTTTGGACTGAAGAACACACCTGTAGTATTTTTGTGCATTGTGGTTCAAGCATTCCAGGATTTTATTCACAAATTCTTGCAGGTTTACTTAGATGATTAGACAATATATGGGCTTGTCAAGGATCATTGTGACAACTTGTGATTAATGTTTGAGAGGTGCAGACAGTTAAGCATCTCTTTAAACATCAAGAAGTGTGTATTTTCTACACCTTTTGGAACTCTGCTAGGGCATATCATCTACAAGGAGGGTTTGTTAGTAGATCCAACCAAGGTTGCAGTTATCTTAGGCCTAGAGGAGCCTACCAGTCAGAGTGAGGTGCATGGATTCTTGGGCCACACAGGGTATTACAAAAAATTTATCAAAGGATATGCTAAGATTGTCACACCCTTGGAGGAGTTATTAAAAGGTAAAGGGACATTCTATTGGGGAGAACCACAACAACATGCACATTTGAAGCGTTGAAGGAGAGGCTTACTACGGTGCCTATTTTGTGCTTTCCCTCATGGAACCAACCTTTTCACGTACATGTGGATGCCTCTGGCATGGCCATTGGTGCAAGTATTAGCTCAGCCTGGAGAAGGTATTATAGATCATCCTATCTGTTTTGCTAGTAGAAATTTGACTCCTGCAGAACAAAATTATACAACTACAGAGCACGAGGCCTTGTCAATGATCTACGTGCTGCATAAGTTTAGACAATACTTGCTAGCAACACCTTTTGTGTTCTATACAGATCACATGACATTGAAATACTTGGTAAATAAGCCCATTTTATAGGGGCACATATGTCGATGGGTTCTTTTATTCCAAGAGTTTGATTTTACAGTCGTGGTAAAGCCAGGTAAAAGTAATTATGGCCCAGACCACTTATCAAGAATTCAATCAGGAGAGGATGCACAGACAATTGAAGATACAATGTCAGATGCACAGTTGTACAGGTTAAACCATGTGCCCTTCAGAATTGGAGGATATTGTTGTCTTTTTACGCACAGGTATGGTGCCAGAAGGAATGAAAGCCTTGGAAAAGAAATAACTTGCAATTCACATGCCACACCTTTCATGTTGATCAGTGGTGACCTATACAAACTAGGACATGAGATGAAGTATTGCGCCGGTGTGTACTGGAGCATGAGCACATGACAATCATGGAAGAGGCTCATGGCGGTATTGCAGGTGGACACTATGCAGGTGATGCCACCATGTGCAAGATTCTACTCTCTGGTTTATGGTGGGAAACCTTGTACAAGGATTGCAAGGAGTATTGTAAGGCGTGTGATCACTGTCAGTGCCTTGGAAAACCTGGGAAAAGAGATGAAATGCCTTTAAGGCCTATTACTAGTGCAGAGCCATTTGAAAAATGGGCAATAGACTTTGTGGGTCCTATTTCCCCAGCCATGCATAGAACGCATAGAACTGGATCATGCTACATCATCACTTGTACAAATTATCTTACAAGGTGGGAAGAAGCAACACCTACAAAGGATTGTACAATGGCTACAACAACAAGGTTCTTATGGGAAAATATTCTTACTAGGTATGGATGTCTGTTGAGTTTGACAAGTGATAGGGGCACACATTTCTTGAATGAGACAATCAGGATATTATTGGATGAATTTATGGTCGCACACCACAAGACCACACCCTATCACCCTCAAGAAAATGGGACTGTTGAGGCCTTCAACAAGATATTGAGCCAGACCTTGACAAAAAATTGTGATGTTGGAAGGAAAGATTGGGATGATAAAGTTTCTGTTGTACTTTGGGCATATAGAACAACCTACAAAAGGTTGAATAAGGCCACACCCTTTCAGTTGGTGTTTGGCACAGAAGCAGTTCTTCCCATAGAATTTATGTTACCTTCTTTGTGTATTGCGTGTGCAGGAGGTCTAGCTGATGAGCAAGCATTGGAAGAAAGAATTGACAAATTAATACAGCTGGATGAGAGGTGCCATAGCACATTGGAGTCAGAAGTAGGAAAAGGCCAGACAGAAGGCATGCATGACAGACACATCAAGGACAAGAAGCTTGAGGTTGGGAAGATGGTGCTTCTTTATGATTCAAAGTTTCTGTGCCACCCAGGAAAGCTTAAGGTGCATTGGTTGGGACCGTATGTTATCACTCACATACTTGAATTCAGGAACTTTCCAGTTAGAGGCACTTGATGGAACACGGTTACCTGGTTACTTCAATGGGAGTAGGCTGAAGCCCTACTATAAATAAGCCTTCTTGGTGTTTGTAATAAGGCAATATTTCCATTTAGTATAGATTTCCCTTACTGTATTTCATTTAATGTGTTTCCTTCTTCGTCACTATGCTTTGTCAATTTAGTTCAGTGTTTTGTGTAATAAGCGTGTTTGCGTGCCAGAAGCTGATCACAATCTGAAGTGTTTTTATGCGCAGAGGACTGCACATACCCTTGGTGTGGGGTGGTTGTCATTCAAACATGGGTACACATAAGAAAATATTGTTACAGGTGATTTCTCTTGTTAAAAAGTGTAGATAGTATGGAAAGGTGTTGCTAGAAAGAAAATTGCTCCTAAAGAAGACCATAGCTGGAAATGAATGAATGCACAGTATAAATGAGGTAAGTTGTGGCCATAAAAACTACTAGAGGAAGGCACAATGGTGAGGTACTTTGGTGCATGGAAGCATGTAGAAGGAGGTCTGTAGCCAAAAGGTAGGAAGGGCACGCTTGAAGGTTATAGCTGTGGCGTAGGTGTATCGCACAGAAATTGGGAAAATGGTCAATTAATGAGAGGATCAGTGGTAGGTAAAGGAGCAATAAATGTGATAAATTTTCCCAACTCTATATAAAGACGTGATGCGGGTTCATTTCTACCTTTTGCAATCATGAGTATTTGAGTGAGCTAGTTGTGACCAAACCGAGAAAAATGCATTGAGGTGTAGAGAGTTGTGAAACAGGCAAGGAGAGTAGATTTGTGCACAGAATTGGCTTGCATCCCCATTCGAGAAGGGTTTGAGTGAAGCAGAAGCATGCAAAGAGAAGAAATAAAGTGCCAGGGTTGAGAAGGAGCTAGGGCATGTAGGGGTTTCAAGCTAGGGCACGAGAGCTTGCTCGACAGAGGTAAAAAGGTCACAACTTTGTCTTATCATGGCACTGAGGAAAGCACCTGGAGCAGGAACAAAGGGGAAGAAGAAGGTAGAAACTGAGGTTGAGGATGCTCTTGAAAGTAATTTTTTGGAAATGTAGTATCCAGAAGAAGTAATTATCAGATGGGATTGGGATTCCCATATCCGCAGGTGCAAGGTGAGTGACTACAAACATCACACCACCGATAACAAGGAGGAATTGGATGCATTGTTGAATAGAAAGACCAACAAGTGAATGGTTGATGACATGTCAGTTTATGATGATGCTGGAGAGAAGTTGTTGAAGAAGGTAGGGGTGTACCAGCTATACAAACTCCCATACTTTGGAAAACTAGAGAATCTATACTGGTGGCTTATGAGCAGAGTCCATGAGGACTTCTTCTACTTTGTTGGGCGGTGGGTGAGGATCACAACGCCCTTAATTGCTACGTTGACAGGATTAAAGGGCACATGGACAGAGGTTAGCAGTGATCTAACTGATAAGGCAGTTATCATGGCCACAGCAAGGAGTTGGGATATATGAAGGGTCCACGTGGGATGGATATTTACAAGTTAAGGAAGTACCCTGTGGTACAGGTGGCTGCACACTTACTCACCAAGTTGAATGATCAGGAAAGGTGGTCACAAGTGAACACCATGTGGCTACACATTGCTAAGAAGATTTCACAAGGAGAAGTTTACAACTTAGCAGGATACATAGCAGATACAATCATTGAGGAAGCATGCACACAGGTGAGAAGATAAGTTTTGGTGTTGTCCTGTTATCACTTGTGTTTGTAGAAATTGGAGTGCCCGATGGGCCAAACAACAAAATATGGGAATACCCCATGGAAAAGAAGTCCCTCGCAGAGAGGTTTGAAAAGTATTTATGTGAAGGATCAATGAGTGGTCCATTCAAGCAAAGGGTGGAGTTATGGTATGACCAACTTCATGTGGCTTTTGAGGAGGAATGGTGTATTCCAAAGGAGCTACCCTCAGTGGTGGGAAAGGCCATGCAATTTGTGGTATATCAACATTTTTGCATCACGTGGTTCACAATGAAGGATGGGACATGGAGTCCCTGGTGCAAACTACCATACACCTTCACAACATGATTCTTCCAGGAAAGCAGTACACAGGTTTACCGATGCACGTGCCGGTTAATCTACAATGTGGACAAGGTAGACTGTGACTACCATACCTTAAGAAAAACTTATGTTTATCTAGGTAAATCTACCTACATTGAGAGGCTTATTTTTGATGTTATAAGTATGAAGCCAGTAAGTTTGGCCATTGGGGATAGTGGGGCCATGCTTATCTATCTCCTAGCTTAAGCCTAGATTGGAAAAGGGTCAATATGTGGAGAATGAGTTCATGCTCCCAGGCCCACCTAAAGGCAAGCATACAGTTGAAAATGTGGCAGCTCCAAATCCTACCTCAACCTTAGAGGAAGATGAGGAAGGAGAACTCAATGAGGATAGTGGAGGCTTGGACCACAGAGGCCAGAGGTAGCCCACTGACAAAGCAGAAAGTGAGTGCGCAGATAATCCTCCACAGCAGCAAGGAGAAGAGGAAGACTTGGACGTAAACACAGTCCATGAGGAACACTAGTTCAAGAGGGTGTTCAGAAGAACTAGAACCCAAGGTGCAGGGACATCCCAACCTTTACGAAGGTCACCTTGACTCTCCCCTAAAAAATAAATGCCCGAGAAAAAGAAGAGAAGAAAGTTGAAGCTTAAAGATAATGAGGAGGAGGAGTTAGGGGAGAGTGCGCCAGGAACCCGGTTCAACCTGAAGATGCAGAAGATCCCCGGGATGAGGAGATGAGAGATGATGAGGAAGGGGTGAAAGAAGTAGAGGAAGTTATGGGCAAGCCACCCAGCGTGCCCATTACTACTCAGGAAGGAGAAGGGCCAACTCTAGACCCTGGCGCTAGGGTTTCTAAGGGGCCAAGGACAAAAAGAGAGAGGACAAGTGAAGAATATGTTGTCCCTAATATGGGCTATGCTGAAGACATGAGAAAAATCATCCACACCCATTTTCAGAGCACTGTGGGCCTGAAAGAGTTATATGGGTGGGAGTTGATGGATCCAGATATGGCTACTACATGCACAAGGAAGCAATTATCCTGGTCCATGTAGACTCATATGGATGAACCAGATTTTGATGTGTGTGAAGAGTCTTGTGTCTCATAGAGTGAAGAAGGCACCACATAGCAAGCACATGACAATAAAACCTACTATAATGTCTGATGAGTAGGTCAACAATGCCTTGGTCAAGGTATCTGCTGAGGTGGTGGAGGAACATTGATAAGGCCACCACCATTCGAGCTACTAAGATAACAAGGATAAGATAACAACTTACAAGAGATAAGAGAAGTGCTTAAAAGAAGAGAAGGAATGAGAAGAGGCAAATAATGAGGCCTTCGTTAACATGGCTAAGGAGCTTGGTGATCACATTCTTAAATCAAGGCCTCATCTAGAATCTCAGGTTCCTAAAAAATTTCCTTCTTCTATGCATTATTTGTGCACTTTGGTCAATTTGGTATTAGATGATGGGCCAATTCGAATGCCCGCACCAAAATATTCTACACAAGAAGTCAACAAGAGCAAGGGCCAATATTGTTAGAAAAGTTTCAACTTATGAGGCTTTGCTCCAAACCTTGAAAGATGAGCTGAAGAAAGCTGACCAAGCTCTCAATTTATGTGCGGCACCAGATGCCATAATAAGGATCAGAACTATAGTAGAGGACAATGAAGTTCTGAAGGGAAATGAAAGATGAAACACTTGGGTGCAGAAAGGTTAGCACTGGTAAAACAAAAGTGTGAGGCCCTCACAATAGCCCAGGATCCACACAAGGATAGAATTGATGAGATTGGGAAACTCATAGTGCAGAAGATGGATCTCATGGAAGGAATGTTGTCAGGTATGGCCAATGTTGTCTGGGTGCTACAAAATGAGAAAGAGAAGATCACTCAGGATGAATTGGATGCCATAGCCACCGATATTCTGGAGAAAACAAGGAACATGCTAAGTGACTGACAGACCTTGGAGGCTGAACTCAAAACTGAATATCCAGAGTTAATCCTTCCAGTCGAAGAAGAGGGTGCTGCAGAGTAAACTTCATTCTTTTGTATAGTGTTTCATTCATTCTTTCATTACTTATTCTTTATTTTTGAAGACATCAGAAATAATTCCCATTTCTGGGATGACAATGTACTTTAGTGTGGGGTAATGTTGAGCAGACAGAATGTTGCTCTAAGGAGAAGACACACAAAGGATGCACGCGTGGGAACAAGGTGCATTTGAAGGGTGCGGGAAGATAGGAAAGGAAACGTGCGCTAGAACACTTTGGATCAAGGACTTAGCCATTTTTGTGGATAAGGACTATTTTTGGAGATAACATGTGGAGCACACATAGAGATGAAGACTTGTGCTCCATGCAATGGTATTTTGGGAACAAGTGGCAGATAAGTGCCATGCATAGTTTAAGCTAATAATAGGATTTCTACTTGGAGTTAACTATAGGAAATCTATTATTAGAGCACTTGCATGTTGTGCATACTATTGTAAAGGCGCATGGCTATTATCAGCATGTGACCTATTTTGAGAAGTGCATGGGTGGTGAAGGGAAAGTCCCCACCCCTATAAATATGTATTGATTTGTAGTTTAGTGTGGTGAATTATTGTAGAGTTGTGTTGCTGGTTTTGATGCACACATGACTCATGGAGATACTGATATAGTGTAAGAAGCTTATGTGTTTTACAATATTTAATGAACAATGGAGTATATTGGTTGGATAATGGTATTAGACATAACTGAATCTGGTTCTTGTATGGTTAATCTTATCATAGTTATTGTTTAGTTCATTTATTATGATTCTCTAAGATATAAATCTGGATTATGCACTGTGGAATGTTTATGACTAGTTATGAATCTGAATATGTTTAAACATCATCATGCTAACATTTTGTACAAGCAACTCTAAAGAGGGACCTGGTGCCTTTGTGTGCTTTGGGTGAGTGCTCAGCTTAGGCTGAGTGATGTGCCAACGTGCACCTGGGTTATTCACAGTAAATTCTAGGCTGCATCAAGAAACATCATATTTTGCAGATGGCACTGCTACATCCTTAATCTATAACATGTAATGGGATACGTATGGTTGACTTGTGGTTAGCACAATATTTTTCCTTGTAATATAATCATTTCTAATGTTTTAAATTGATATTAGGGTCGAGTTAGATGGTTTTCCTAGCATATGTAGGATATATATATATGAGATTGTAACAAGTAGTTGACTATCACATTACAAATTTGCTTCTTACAGTAAGGTTATCGAGGTTACCCCTTAGAAATAGATAATTCTTTTATGCTTAAATATTATGTTATTATTTCCTTCATTTGGTGTACCATTATTATTCTGATTATATATATATATATATATATATATATATGAGATTGTAACAAGTAGTTGATTATCACATTACAAATTTGCTTCTTACATTAAGGTTATCGAGGTTACCCCTTAGAAATAGATAATTCTTTTATGCTTGAATATTATGTTATTATTTCCTTCATTTGGTGTACCATTATTATTCTGATTATATATCCAAGTAATTATTTTACAAGTTCTATCAAAACATTGGTTTTGGCAAAAAGTGGGTTGAAACCCTCATTTTGATTATTTTCTTATAACTTGAAAACCATTGCAATTTTTTAAAAATTGATACATACTTCCAAAAACACACCTTTCAAATTTTAGATTTTTCTTATTTAATTTACAAGATTTATTGCCATTTTAGGGTTTTTCACAAATTCGCCCCACATACCACAAATTTTGGAATTTTTTAGATTTCCTTACGTTTTGAGAAATCTCTTAAAATTTTCTCTTGGTCCTATTATCGATGTTTTTATTTATATGGCTGACATCATCCTAAACCTAAATCATAATCCTATACCCTAAACCCGAATCTTGAACCCTGAATCATAAACCATGACATGTTCAAAAACTAGAGGCAAACTCTAGGGTAAAATCACCACACAAAAGAAACCTCTTGATATGGATCCAAATATATGACTTGTTGAATCCTTTGTACTAAGGTTTTCTTCGGTGATCCAGAGGATCCTCATTGAGAAACATTGATCTAAGATCTTCTCAGAATCAGTTGTGGTCAATTTCATTGCGTAGGGAAAAAATAGATTCTTTCTAACAATATCTTGTTTGTAGAAATATGACCACATATGCAAAAGTTATGGCTCACTGAAATTTTTCAGGCAACTAGAAAATTCAATACTATGTGCAGAGATGATGCATGCACACATGGACCAATCAACATTCACCATGTGGACAATATGGGTGACAGAGAAAAAGTTAGATTTTGGAAACTAGTCATGACCTCCTTTACTTCACATCTATATTGCAAAGTTTTTGTATATATTTGCTTCAGTTTGTAATTATGTGAGGCATGTGGGATTATTCATACTTGCATTTGTAAAGGGATAATACCAAATCCCATTAAATTTACACATACATTAATTTTCCAAATTACCAAATTTTATTTTCTACAACAAGAGCACAATACAAGGGGTTCAAGTTACTAACTAGCTGCATCCACATGAATGTTATATGATAGGTGGAGAACTACATGTAGTTTGAGGCTTCTTTAGAGTATTTCCAATATATTTGCGGCATGAGGTGGCTACTAAAACCTAATACACATCTCAAGGCTTCTTATAAGGTATTCTACCATGTATATTGTTTTAGAGTGATTTGGATGATTGGCATACTTATCCCTCTAGAGATTGTGCCAGCTACAAGGTTTGACATTTGAGTACCACTCCAGACGCATTGGGAAAGACATAGATAAATGCACACAACCCAATTTTGCACCCCGGAGGTTTAAGACCCTACAAAAGGGTTAGGATTCAGATTATACATGAAGTGACCATTGTACCGTACGGTCTGTACACCAGAAGATTTGCTCATATCACTTGATCCAACAATGAATTTTGGTTAATCTTTGCACTTCCAGTTTATGCAGTCTACTCTTCCCACATTATTTTTTGTATAGGCTCGTGATGAGAAGCTAATTTTCTCACTCTCTTGGTAGAAATATTTGATATTATATTCATTTATCAAAAGATTTCAATACATTATTCTGATTTTGTATAACCGGATGTTGAGATGTTAATTTATCATAATAGTTTCTAGAACTCTAAACCTTATCATTTCCTCTGTTATTGTTGCTGGTAATGCATAACAAATCTGTATTAATCTAAAAAGGGTGTAAACATATACTTTCAGTTTCTTGAAATTATCCCTGGGTTATTCACTTAATCCTTAAGGGTTCCATAATAGTCAATTTTCTTTATTGAAAATCCATACAAAGAAAATTTTATTTTATGCTTTATTGCTAAATGAAAGTGTGGTTTATAGATCCTTGTAATGGCTCATTATAACATGGTGTTAGCTATCAACTTGAATCCAATTATATGCAACATACAATGGAGAAGAGTAAAATGTGATCCTTTGGATAATATATCTTTGTAAAATTCAATATCTTTTTTTTACACAATGGGTACAATATTTTTGAAGGGACTATACCCCGTCTATACACAACTTGTAGTGTGTTTTGACTCCTACCTAGCCAAATACCAAAAGCGGAAGAAACTATTATCCAAAGTTGTAGATGCAAAACAAGCCAACATCTTGATTGTTAAGGGCTCAACTTTCCAACCTGATAAAACAACATATTAATAGAAAAGGATCATTAGACGTACAATAAGAAATCCAAAAAATAGTAGAATTTACAATTTAAAATGTTGACGAGTTTAAACAAGAGATTTCTATTACAGAATATCTCAGCCCAAAAACAGCACTAAATGAACTGTCAGTCAACAACAACTAAAATCGCAGCCATTTAAGATAGCAGCACAGGGCTCCACACGGGTTGAGTAGCCCAGTGGAGATCTTCATTTTGATCATTTGAAGGCGAGAGCCAAAGAATGCAATGGTTGTGGCCTGAGGCAAGGGTCTTCCTCACCTAAATCTGCTTCGTTGAGCAAATGTTCCATATCTCTTTTCAATCTAGCTTGTTGTAAATCAATATCTTCAAACATAGGTTTGAGCATTACGGTGTAATATGCTTAGGTTTTCTAACACCTTTATGGAGGCCCTACCTTTTAATAGAAATGAGATCATCAAATTGAGATTATTTTAGTTGATGTCATAGTTGGCTTTGGCTGTCCTCATGTACCTTAACAGGTGTCGCACACTATTATGTATGGCATGCTCTGCTATCCACTGTTTTGAAGTGGTTTACAAAGACATGGGCTTCCATTTATGAGGGTGTTTTTACCATAATTACTCTATTACCATAATGCTAGATGACGTAGTGTTTGACTCCAATCAGTTCACCTTGAGCTCACTTATAATTAGTTGGTAAATGCTTTGTTGCTACTAGTCTGTCTTTTGAGCTATTTATGTGCAAAGACATTTTCAAAAAATTCAACCAAGTAGCAAAGTGCGTAGATCATTCATTTAAGTCAAAATGTGACCATAGGCTTAGCTACATATCAAGGCGCACTTGCTTCAAGTAGCCTTCACTTGTGTTCATAGAAGGCTAAAACACACTAAATCATATGAAAGTCAAGATCCTTAAAACCTCATCACACCTAGTGTAGAAATCACCAACATGTCATGTTTTGAGTGCAAACATTCAGTCAAGTCATTGGTAAATCATCATTTTTGAATTATTCCTATAATGTATAAGGGACCTCAATTTCAACCTAGAGAATGCCCATCCTAAAAGTCATTTTATCTGACATATAAACACAATATGCTAAGAATGATTGTACAATCTTGCACTAGTCAACAATTTCATAGATATCCATTATCCTGGGAAAGTAGGAAAATTTTAACAAAGGCTTTCATGCACTTTCCAAGCCCATTTTTTTATTGCCAGGATTTTATTGTTTTTCAACTAAGGTCTCTCAACTAGCTTTCTAATCAGCATGTGAGATGCGGCTGTGACTAAAGAAGTTAATCTAAGAAAACTTCAATGCCTATGAATTTGATAAAGGGGTTTCTAGATACCTTTTCTATAAAGTTCTTTCTTTCACAGTAGAATGTATGTATATGCACACAACCCTGTGGTCTACACTTCACCCAATGGGAACCATGGTTTCTCCTTATAGGACTTGAGCAATTAGGGGTAATCTAGCTGGAAATGGAGTTTTGAATAGAGCATCAACTAAGGGATTTAGATCAGTTTCCTCTTCATCCTCCTAAGCAATCTTATAAAACCTTACATCCCTTATAACTCACTTATGTAAAAGTGTGGAATCTTCTCCGAAGGAATGAGAAAGAATGACAATATGCTTCTTTAAACCTTCAGGCTTCTTCCAGTGTTTTCCCAACTTTTCCTCAAACACAGTCTTCTTATAAATGACTCGTCAACCTCATACTGTATGGTTTTCTCTCCTTTACTTGCAACATTGTTCATATTCCCTTGTTACTCTTTACAATCACTACTCCTCAACACTAAATCTAAAAGATTCCTACATGCTCATTGTCAACCCATTAAAACTTCCACAAGTTACTCATTCTTTCCAAGGTATTCCTCTCTAGCTTCTTATCTTGAAGAAATGCTTACTAGACTGAGTTCATACTCTGTTTTGATCTTACCTTGGTTCTCTATATGTTCAAACTCACTATACTTAGATCCTCTCATTGGCTACTTGTAACCTACTTGTCAATGACAAGATCAAACCCATCTTCAAGACTAGTCTCACACCAAAATGCTTTGTTATGCCCCTTTGAAGTTCTTTTCATTATCTTGATTGTCATAGTTTGACCTATTAATCCCGGAACTGGGATACACTACAAGTACTGGCTGTGTTCCCTAACTCATAAAACGAGTATCGCATCATTTCTCAGATATTCTTCTTGAATGAACGTTTGCTGCATAGGTTTCTCACTACTTCGAGGAGCAATCAGTTAAATCTTGATCTATGCAACTTATGAGTAGCTTCCTTTTTAACTTCCTAAAACTGTGAAGGTCACTGATTTAAGTTTGAAAGTTCTTTGCTTTGGACGAAGAAATGGATATTACTTTCCATATAGTGTTTACTCCTTGATATCACCTTAAAAAACTCTTAGCAAGCCATAGTTTACATGAATAAGCACCTAGTTCAACTAGTTTTATAAGGAGGTTTCGTAGGTCTACCAAGATTATACCTTCCAATTGACTTAGTTTAGACCTTCTTAACTTACGTACGGTGTCACTGTTAAGACTGTATGTTGCTCATTTGAAGCCTCAAATCTTCTTCATTTTATCTAGTCATTTTTCCAAACACTTGTGAATTTCCTATATACAATAGATCTGTCTGGGATTTATCTCCTTGTGTGTTCAACCATCGGAGATTATTTTTTGAACATGATTTTCTTCTAGCCCTCAGGTTACCCAATTGAGTTTTGGTCTTTAAACCCTAATAAGAACATGGTGATCACAGAATGCCATAGGACCCTCTTCAAGGTCAATTACTCTCTTGATGTGTAGATTACTAAATAGGCACTTATAAACTCACCTACATCGTATTGAGGCAAGGAATATATATGTGGCATGTTTTAATGAATTTGATTGTCCCTAAATATGGTGTAAACTACTAATCAATCCTCCCTCTTGATCTCTAATTTAATTTGAATTAAATCTAATCTACTCTAGTAATTAATGTAATGAAATGAATGTATAATTACTAACTATCTCTTAATACGTGCTACAAGAAAACTAATCATGTAGAATATGAAACCCTAAGTAAGAGAGAGAGAGAGAGATTAAAATATGGCTTCTGGGTAGATATCCAGGCTAGCAATCTATGAATTGATCATGTGGTGGGGAGAAGTGATGAATGTAGACACTAAATCCCTGCACTTTGGGTAATTATCTAGTCCGTGATTGCATACTACTATTTCATGTGATTCCTAAGTAAGAAAATTATTAACTAACCCATGTATTTTGGCCACATTTGCTTTGCTTTTTGTTGTTACTTTTTGTCTTTCACCCTCACTTAGCTCAATTTTTCCTTTTTATACCTTCTACATTTGTCATTCTTGGACACGAACAACCTAGCTAGGATGCTAGTGGCAGGTTCCTCCCATCCCCTCTGCGCCCCCCCTGACCTCTTTGTACTTTACTCACACTATTTTAGGTCCTTTCTAGCTATTTGAGAATCTTATATTTTTAGGTATTTAGACTTTTCTGGGGTTAATTACAAAATTCAAGCAAAGGAATCAAATAAATATAAAGTTATATGACCATAATAAAGGAACAAGCACTAAGCATTAGCTATCACCACCTAAGGTTGCATCCAAAGGCTATTCAAGAGCTCCATTGCATCCATCTAGCACCATCCAAGGGACATAAGGGACTGCATTATTTTGCATACACTTCATATCAGGGAAGTTTATTTCTATTCCATGCACACATGTATTTACATTTCTTTACATCTAGCTACTTTGATCGCTATCCAAGTACGACACACACAAGAGCTACATAGGGCACGATTCTACCCACACACACACATAGATACTACATTGGGTCTGAGATGTAGTGTAATCGACTTAGTCGTAAGTTCACAATTGTTTGACAATCTAAGGACATTTTGGCCCCCTCATTATGCATCTTTCTTTTTTTAGGATTTAATGTTTATTTGAGGGTTTTACAGGTTAATTACTTCATTGCAGGTTTCCAACGATCTCGGTGATCATTGTATGACCTCATAACGAATAACTTGCTTCTCTAAAAAGTTGAGTTTCCAAGAATTTTCACAGACATAGGCGCATGTTTCTAGTCTGTAGTGCCTGTGAAAACGCCCCTGTCTAGCTTGCTCCTCTAGATATGTATTTTTCTCGTAGTCTCTGTGCGATGCTCTTGTCTTTCAGTTCACCTAGTAAGCACTTGTGGTACACATCATATTTTATCATGAATCATCTAAGTACCTTCTTCCCCTTCTTGCAATCCAGGGTTTCATACTTTATTGTTTAGTCTTGCTTGGGTTTTATTTATGTACTTCATGTATTGTTTATTTAGCTTCGGTACGATAGTAATTAGATTAGGCATATCAAATTCACATTCTAGCTTAATCTAGATTTGGTGAATTTTTCACCTTGTCTAAGGAATGACTCAAGTCATTCTTATCCCTTATTTTGCACCCCGCTAAGGTTTCAGGCATGGTTACTAATTGTTGCTGATTTCATGCATTAGTTAATGTACTCAACTCCCCCTCGCTTTATTATGCCTAGGGTTGATCCTTCTATCAATGTAGTAACTACTAGCAGCACTCATCCTCCTCCAGATCCACCCATTTCCATTACATCACCTATTACTTCTACAACTCCTATTTACTACTTCTAAGGGCTATAATATCATTGAACAACTTAAGAATGCACCCGCCAAAATCTCTTTCTATGATTTACTGCACAATGCACCTGATTTTCGTCAAACATTAGAGGTTGCCACTCTTCATTCTATTCATATAGACAAGTGACAATTCTTTGGTGGCCTTCACACACCTCATTCAGTCTCCTCAAAAAAATTCCACGTGCTATATCATTTTACTAATGAGGACATATCGCCATTTGCTAATGACAATCCATGTGCGCCCTTACTTAGGACTGCTATTATTACCACCACTTGCATTAAGTAGTGTACTCATTGATAATGGCTTGATTCTGTCAACCTATGTGCTCATTCCCTTATCAAATAATTAGGTATTAACAGATAATCTAATTTCTGATAATTACACTCTTATTCGGGGATATTATGTAACTACTTGTGCACGTGCTTCGGAACTATTTCATTACATATTCAAGTTGGGCTTAAGGATATCCTCACAGAATTCTTCATTATAGATACTTCGTTGCAATTCAATATTTTACTAGGAAGATCTTGGATTCTTGATGTAGACACAAAATCACGCACTTTAGACATTATCTATTTAGAAGGTTTTTGAGTGAAGAAAGTACTAATTAACCCCCATCTTTTGGCCATCTTCTCTTATTTTATTTCATCATTCCCGACCTTTTACACCTACATGCCCAGTCAGATTTTGTCACCCACATTATTTTATCCTCGACTGGGTGCCCAAGCTAGTACTAGGCACCCATGGGCACCTAGTCCCACCAGGGTGCCCTCGATCCTTTTTTCACTTTCCCGCCACTTTTTGGGCTCTTTCTAGCCATTTGAGATCTTTATCTTTTTGGTGGTTGACCATTTCATGGTTAATTATGAAATTAGATCAAGAGAACCCTATAAATATAAAGTTATGAGACCATAATGAGGGACCAAGCACTAGTCACTATTATCATCCACCTAGAGTTGCATCCATCTATTGCATTGGAGATCACTTGCATCCACATAGCTCCATCACAAGGCACAAGGCTAGGACATCTACATCACACTTCATAGGGGAGGGATTCTATTCTATTCCATGCACACATTCTATTACATTTTCTACATCTAGTTATTGCTCGCTACTTCACAAAGTGCGACTGACACAAGAGCAACCTAGGGCACATTATGCACACACACACACCAGAACTACATTTGGGTTTAATGTAGTGTAATGCTCAGTTAGTAAGCCCACTGTTGTGGCAGCTGAGGTCAGTTTGAACCCATTCATATGCATTTTTATTTTTTAGGGTTTGATGCTTGTTTAGGGTTTTGCAGGTCTTTTATTCATCTTGGATTATCAATGACATCTGAAGTAGTACATAGTGAATTTGGTGTAACAAATAGTGAGGTTTTCAGACCATCTTGCCAAACCTGTAAATATTAGTTTCCAGAGATTTTTCACAAGACCAAGGAACCCATTTGTAGACCAGAGCGCATATAGCGCCCAAGTCCCTCTCTAGGTGCTCCAGTCTAGATAGACAAGCCCAGATCCATCCTTTTCAGGGCTTCTACACAAGTCGTTCCTACTTCCAGATTCTCCAGTCACCTCTGCGACACAGTCCCGTGAGCATCTCCTATTCAGCTGAGTTCTTTCCTCTTCTCTCTTGCACATTAGGGTTTCTATTTTCTTTAGATAGTTGTTGGGGGTCATTTACATACTTCTTTACTACATTTATTTATTTATTTACATGTCGTTCATAGATTAGATTAACTATCTCTAGGATTTATTACATTTTTAGTTAATCATTTTGGTGAACCCGACTCACTTTCACGCTTAGGATCCTCATTTTTCCTCTATCATGCCTCCCAAGGTTTCTCAAGTTTATTTATCTGATTTACTTAAGAGATATCCCAATTGCCACCAGGCTGTTTTACAAAAATCCCTAGACACCAAGTATTTTGATGACAATATGCCGCCACATGAAATAAGTCCTATGCTCGCTTATCTATTTAATGACCTAGTGATCCTCCATCTAATCAACCCCTATTGGAATCAATTCAAGCTTTACATGCTTTATTTCAAGACAAATTTATAGCTATGGAATCCACAATCACATCTCTCAAATCTGAAATCCAACAGCTTAAGGACGCTTCTCAAGCTTCATGTTTGTTCTCCCTCTACATCTCCTCTTCAATCTATGTCTACTACATGTCAAATAGTTGAACCTCAAGGTCATGCCATTACATGAACCTCTCATATTTGAGTGTAATACTAAGCAACATGACATTCTTACATATGCTCCTTAGTTTGTCAATTGATCACTTTACCACCTACTCATTACTATCCTCCTTATCGGATAAGAAAGTATCAGGGTCATCCATATTGCAATTATCATCGAATCAATGGACATAATGACAATGAATTGCTATGTTTTACAATGTAGAGTCAAACATCTTGAGCGTCAAGGATTTATCTCATTCACTACCCACCATCATGTTACATATCAATGGGCTCCTAAGTCTACTCCATTCTACATCTAATGAGCATCACCATACCACTTCTCATGCACCTTCTTTAGATAGTCAAGAGTCACCTAAGAAACCACCTACAACATCACCAAGTCAACATAAGCAACAAAATCTCAAAATTAGTTCACCACCTCCTCCTACTCCGTCATCTACAGCATTACCAAATCAAAACAAGCCATCACTTCTCATAGTTTTTCTCTAAATCATGTCCTCTTACTAAGTCATATGTTGTATTACCAAGTCAAACTAAGCAACCTCCTCTTAAGGGATGATCTCACTACTCCTCCATTAAAGGTATCTACCACATCACCAAGTCATACGCAACAATCACCACCTAAATTTAAACTTGTAATTCCAACATCCGCTATAGACCCTACATATGTTGATGATTGGGATTGGAATGACACTTACTATGATGATGAACCATTTGATGGTCATACTCCTCTATCACATCCCATCACTTTTGTTAAGGAAAATACTCCATACATTGATCCACTTAGTGTCTTTTGACTAGATCTCCATCACTGTACATACTTGGGGGGCATAACATCTCACACACCCCCCCATCTTAGCATCATAACAACATCTCTCACCTTGCATTCTCATACATCAACTCTTCATAGGCATACTCATCACACATCTTATTAGCATCGACCATTACCCGATGACACACTCTTGTGCTTCGGTTCACACTTGACTATTGAGGGCTTACTACACATGAACCCCACACACTACACTATAGGCATTACACATGCATCTCATTCACACATCATGTGTCTACATCATACATCATACATTTCTACATCGTTTACATGACATTTACACATACATCATACTATTTACATCATATATTCACATACACATCAAGCATTACTATACTATTCTATTATACACACTCACATACATGCACATTTACATATTGCACTATGCATTTTAGCTACACATGCATTACATTGTCATTATACACATTTCACCACACATCACATGGTCATTTATCATTTTCATCACACATACTACATTGTCTTCTACGCGTTGCACTCACCACCCTATGATGCACTTTAGTTCCTCGGTCCATACTCAATTGCCGAGGGTTTACAAATCAAATGGACCTTCTCTTCATCACGTATTTATCATTGACCTTTCATCATGCAACATTCCTAGGTTAGTGACATACGCTTTAGGCTAAATGGTCACCTATTCTATCATTTTGTAGTGGTATACACCTTAGGTTACATCACCACTCCCTCTTTTCATCTTATAGTGATATACGCTTAGGGATAAATCATCACTCATCCATTCATCTTATAGTGATATATCTTAGGATAAATCATCACTTATACGTTCATCTGGTCATGATATACGCTTCGGCTATAAGGTTCACGCACACGTTTCTACTAGGTCACATCTCATCACTACACCTACACACTCATCACAGTGCGCTAGACAACACACACTTCGACCATTCCCTGATGACGCACTCTCATTTATGGTTCATTCTTGACTGTTGAGGGGGAAAACTAAATGAACCTCACTGCATACATTTCCATTCACTTGGGGGGCACACGGCTCTTATCACTCCATTTTGCATTCCATTCCATCCATCCACAACATACTACATACTATGGCTTTTATTCTTGCTTACTTTTGCTTGTTCATGGTCACTTTATTACACATGCTAGTTTAGATTACTTATATGTCATTTATCTATATCATCCACACATGCATGTTCATCTTTTTCTAGTTGTGATCACAGATACAAGTCTCTTACATGCAAGCATGGATGCTCACCTTCTACCCTTCCTACACTGTTCATTGGGGCATCCACATTCGTCTCTTCGCACAGGTGTTATTGTTTCATTTTGTACTTAGCACTTTACATTACTTGGTTATACATGCTTTTGACATACTAGTTATCTTTCTAACATGCTAACGGGTGCTTCATGTGTAACATTTGTTATGCAGGGATATTTACTTCCATACTTGTTTGTTACATTTTCTGCTATTGTTTGTTTTGTATGCAGGCCTTGCCCTTTGTTTGGTGTGCACACTTGTTTGTTTGTTGTGGCCATGATGGCCTTGCATGTCTTGTGACATCATGAGTGATGTCCCATGTTTGTCAACCCACTTTGTGCAACTTATTTTGTCTTCTTGCATGTTTACATTACTTTTCTTGGTAGCTTTTACACTGTTTGTGTAGCTTACACAATGTATTTCTATATGCATGTTTTTTACTAACACTTGTCTTTGGCTAGCCATCCTTGTTTTGCGTGCCTTGGTTTCTACCAAGTGCATTCCCTTCCCCCTTAGGCACAAGTTTCATAGTTCATGTGGTTGGTCCTCTTTTGGGGCCACATTCTCCTATCAGCGATGTCGCATGCGCCCCCAAAGATGGGGGCATCATTTGGGGTTTTTCTACACACTACACAGAGATTCTACATTGGTTCAATTCAGTTATATATAACGAGTGGGTTCAGACCAGTCTACGAACCCCATACACAATGGCTTTTACAAGACATGGTTGTCCTTAGCATTTAGGGAAGTAGTTACAGGCTTAGAGGTTATAGTGGGTGTGCCTCCCTACACTACTTTGGCTAGTGGCATGTCAGATCACCCAAAAAACCAAGACATACAAATATCTCTTCACACACATTCAAGGAAGCAGTTATAGGAAGGAGAATAAGAGCTTTCCTCCCTACACTTATTCTGTCCTATGGCATGAGATCACCCAAAAAACTTGTAGTACATGATATCCTTCTACACTCTCTTTCTCGACATGGATCAGGTACACATGTTCCATTTACACTTTTTCATTTGTGTATTTTACATTTACATACTTTTACATGTGTCTTTTACATTGCATTTTTACACATACATACATACATATTTGACTACTTGATCATTTTATCCTTGCATAGGTCTCATCATATGAGAAACAAGCAGTCAAATGGGGGCAAACAACAACAACAACATTGTCAACAACAACACTTCATGACAACACACATACTATACTAACCATGCAGGTACATCACACACAGCAGCAACTACACATGCGTTCTACCCTAGGTTCACTCTCATCACTTTTTTTTTGTGAATTTTCATCTATAGTTTCCACTCTCCATCATCTTTTTGTCATTCCATGCTTTTTCTAGTCCTTCGGCATGTGTTTCTACTACAATCTTCATGGACATCAGGTACACATCTCTATCTACTTTATGTTACCAATATTTCTACTCACCAACATAAAGTGGGGGTAAATGTAGACACAAAATCATGCACTTTAGACATTATTTAGTCTCGGTCTCATACTACTATTTAGAAGGTTTTTGAGTGAAGAAAGTACTAATTAACCCTCATCTTTTGGCCATCTTCTCTTATTTTATTTCGTCATTCTTGACCTTTTACACCTACATGCCTAGTCATCTTTCATCACTTGCATTATTTTAGCCTCGACTAGGGCACCCGGGCTAGTACTGGGGTGCACCCATGGGCACCTTGGTCCCATCAAGGGTGCCCCTATCCTTTTTACACTTTCCCACCACTTTTTGGGCTCTTTCTAGCCATTTGAGATCTTTATCTTTTTGGTGGTCAACCATTTTGGGGTTAATTATGAAATTAGATCAAGAGAACCTTATAAATATAAAGTTATGAGACCATAATGAGGGACCAAGCACTAATCACTACTATCATCCACCTAGAGTTACATCCATCTATTGCATTGGAGATATCACTTGCATCCACATAGCTCCATCACAAGGTACAAAGGATAGGACATCTATATCACACAAGCATAGGGGGAGGATTCTATTCTATTCCATGCACACATTCTATTACATTTTCTACATCTAGTTATTGCTCGCTACTTCACAAAGTGCGACTGGCACAAGAGCACCTAGGCACATTATACACACACACACCACGAACTAACTATTTGGGTCTGAAATGTAGTGCAATGCTCAGTTAGTAAGCCCACTGTTGTGGCAGACTGAGGTCAATGTCTGACCCATTCATTTGCATTTTTATTTTTTTAGGGATTGAGGGTTTTGATACTTCTATTTTGTATTTTGTAGGTTTTTTTATTTATCTTGGGATTATCAGTGACATCTAGATGCAGTGAAAATGAATATAATATGAAATACTTAACGATGGTTTTTGAACCACCTGTCGGACCTGTAAAAACTTAGATCTAGATCTTTTACACATACCAAAATACCCATTTTGTATACCAGAGCACCCGTAGGTGCCCCAGTCCCTCTCTAGGTGCTCTAATTTAGATAGAAAACCCATATCCATCCTTTTCGAAGCTTCTCCATAGTCGTTCCTACTTCTAGATTCTCCAGTCACCTCTACGACATAGTCCCGTGAGCATCTCCTATTCAGCTGAGTTCTTTCTTCTTCTCTCTTGCACATTAGGGTTTCTATTTTCATTAGATTAGTTTCTTGGGTCATTTACATACTTCTTTACTATATTTACATGTCGTTCTATATTAGATTAACTATAGAAATTTTTCACGTTTTTAGTTAGTCACTTGTAATGCAAGTAGTTCCCTCCACTGTGCACCGATGCGTAAAGTTATTACATGATGGATATGAACATACCATTACTGCAGATCTTGATCCATTCAAATTTTATCGCATACACCTTGTTACTACTATGCCTATTCCTCCTGTCACAACCTATTCCATGTATAATAATATTGATACATATGACATTGGTCAATCCAGTGCTTCACAATAGTTCTTCCTCCACTGCTCTAAACACTCTAGCTATTTCTACTCACACTACTGCTATCATTTCACCCACAATATTTACTCCTCATAAACACTACTTCTCCACCTCGTTGAGGCTTCACTCACTCCTACATCTAGTAGACCTCCTAACAATATCCTTGACACGGATATATAGCAGTGTGACACTGCCAACACAGACTGACTCTAATGAAAATTCTGATGATAAAGTCGATACTGTTAAACTTATTAATGATAAAGTTGTGCAATCTTAATTTCACTCATATCAATGTAAATGACTCATATTTCAATTGACACTTTCATGCTGTTGATGGCCCTGGTGAATAAAAATTCAAAACCTCTCCTTTTACTAATGTTATGACACTTTATCAAGGGATCTGTCGATACATTGGATGTTGTTTCACCTTCTCATGGGAAATTTGCATCTGCACCACTTCCGTTCACATGCACGCTTTTCATTAATAACTCTTATTGGCATCATATTATCAATGGATCATACTTGCTCTGAGTACTATTTTCACATACGACAACTTTACTAGGCTTGGATTCACACTCAATGATATCCTACCGCCACCTCACTCACCTTATCTCTATCACAGATATGTTCACATTACAACTACATATGGTCTTCATGTTTTCCATTTAGCAATCTTCGTTGTACATGTATCCTTGCATGCTCCTCCACTGACATTCTTGGGTAATCTTGGCTTGATTACATTGGGGGCACTTCAGACTCTAGTCATACTTTTATAACTTTTCCTATGTCGTTCAACCATGTTTCTATTGGTAATGATTAATTTCCTAGACTATTCACAAAATCTCACTGCGTTGGTATGCACACATGGGTGTCTGCACAAAAACCTTTTACCGATAAGGAGTATGCAATGACCATGTACACCTTACATCATAATGACTCTTTATATGATCCACCTCATACTATTGTCTTATCAAGTCTCCAACGCATCTCCAGTTAGCTTTGATCCAGGACAATGATGATCTTTTAGACAATGTCACTTGATCATTTTTATCATCACACACTTGGGGGGGCATAACACTATTTATTTCCCCCCCATTAGCATCAACATGTGTCTTATTTTCTCATTACATCACTTCTAGATATTTACACACAATGTACACATATTGATACATGCTAGTATCGCCATTTCTCAAATAACACACTCTCATGCTTTGGTTCACACTTGACTATTGAGGGCATCTTATACACATGAACCTCATACGCTACACTGCTGCACTATACACAACATACGCATTCTCACATCACGTGCTCATCTCTTTATCACAACATTTTACACTTGGCACATTTACAACACATATCTTTCTAACATCTGCTTTGTCACACTACTGTTATCATAACACTATGACTTACTCCAGTTCCATGAGTCCATACTTGACTACTGAGGGTCTTCCTCTCAAATAGACTTCTATCACACACTCACATGCACTACAATCACTCTATCATTCATTCACACGTTTACATGCTAGGATTCGTGCTTTGACGACCTACATCTTTCCAATACACACAATTCAAAACCATTTCCCTGATGATGCACTCTAATTTCTACAGTCCATACTCGACTGTTGAGGGGGAATGTATCAATGAATCTCATCTCATGCATACCCCATCCACACTCAATCAGGGGGGCTCGCTCGCTCCTATCATTCACTATGCATTCCATTATGTCCCATCCATAACATCTTGCAAATCTTGATCACATTTAATCTTGCTTTCTTATGTGTGTACATGTACACTTTATTACACATGTTAGATAGATATCTTGTATGGAATTGTCTTTATCATACACACATGTGTGACCGTTCACTTTTTTTCTAGTTATGATAACAGATTCTACAGATCCATACACATGCAACACGGATGCTTGATGCAGTACCTTATTACCAATTCACACAATGGATTCTGGGGGCATCTAATTTCATACACTACAAGTGCTATTGTTTCATTTTATTTCATAGACACATTTCCTTTATCATGGATTATACACACTTTGATATCACTTTCTATCTTTCTAAAATTCTAATGAGTGCTTCAGGTGTAACATTTCCCTTGCAGGTTTATTTACTTCTGTGGATGTCTATTACATTGTTTGTTATTGTCTACATTTGTTTACCATTGTATGTCATTGTTTGCGGAATTTTCTCTTTGTCTTGTGTGCACACTTGTATGCTTTCATGGCCTAGTCTTGACCTTGATTTATATTGCGACATCGTGAGTGGTGTCCCATGTTTGCAAACCCATTTTTCGCGGTCTACATTGTCTTCTTGCACATGTATTCGTCTTGTACATTGTCTTACCTTGCATCATTAACTTAAACATTGTTTGTTCATCTTACACATTGTCTTATATATGTGTGTTTGTCTTTCCTTGTATTAACGCTTGTTTCCTAGCCACTTTTGTTTGTGTGTGCCTTGGTTTCAACCAAGCACACTCCCTTCCCCACTGTAGGGCATCAGTTTCAGCACCGTGGTCGATACTCCTTTGGGTCACATACTCCTTCAACGACATGTCGCATGCACCCTAAAAGAGGGGGGCATCATTTGGGTGAATCAATCACCCCATACAATAGTTTAGAGACATAATTCAACACAACACAGTACCGATACAACATATTTAGCAGTCATCAGATAGGGCTCAAAATCTGACTTGGGTCCTTACTTCAACACAGACATTAGTGCCTAGAACCATGGATAGTAGTTCATGGGAGCCCCTGACCCTTCCTGGATGCCCATGACCAGGGGGAAGTTACACATACATTCTTCTGTGCAACACAACCTACAACACTTTACACAACATGGATTTTACAGGGCATACAGTCATTAATACCCAACAATGCATACAAAATAAAACATTTTCTTCTTCAACATTAGATCGGAATTGGTTGAACCGGATCAGGATTTTTACACACCATCTGCAGTGGTGCTCCATACATTTCAAGAATAATTTAAAGGTTAGAGGATGACACCAGAACTTTTTTCCCTATACCACTTCCAAATCATTGTGGCATGAGATCACCCCAAAAACTCGCAGCCGACACAATTGGCATGAGATCACCTAAAAAACCTCATTCTTCTACATCATCATACAGGATCCTTTCTACACTCTTTTCCTCATCATGGATCAAGTGCACATGTTCCTTTTTCACATTTTTCATTTTACATACTTCATTACATACATTTTACTCATATACACGTGTATTTGACTACTTGTTTTTTCTTCTCTTTTGCAGGTCTATCCTTATAGGAAGTGGTAGTCAATATCATTCAACATTATCCTACATCAACAACATCACATCACATCGATATTGACATTAATAACATGTATAATGACGACATCTATACACATTCGTTTGTACTCTAGGGTCATCATCTCATCATCTTGTTACACTTTCTCCTACTCTAGTCTCCACACTTCACATTTTTATCACTCCACACTTTTCCTTGTCTCTCGGTATGCTTCTCGCCATCGATCTACATGGTTATCAAGTAAGCACCTCTATATCTACTTTATTTTATTGAGCTTTCACTCAACAACATAAAGTGGGGGAAAATGTAGACACAAAATCACGCACTTTGGGTAATTATCTAGTCTTGATTGCATACTACTATTCATATGATTCCTAAGTAAGAAAAGTACTAATTAATCTATGTATTTGGTCATCTTTGTCTTCCTTCTATTGTTCCCATTTTTTGTCTTACACTATTACTTAGCTCAGTCTATCTTTTCATACCTCAACATTTCTCATCCTGGACACTAGCGCCCAGCCAGGATGCCAACACTAGGTGCCTCCCATCCCCTCTGGGCGCCCCTGACCTCTTTGTAATTTGTTCACATCTTTTGGGTCCTTTCTAGCCATTTGAGCATCTTATCTTTTCGTAGTGGGCCTTTTCGAGGTTAATTACGAAATTCTAGTAAGGGAATCATATAAATATAAATTTATGTGATCATAATAAAGGACCAAACACTAAGCATTAGTTATCACCACCTAAGGTTGCATCCAAAGGCTATTCAAGAGCATCAAAGCATCCATTCAATGGATTCAAGGGAAGGGAACTACATTATTCTGCATACACTTCATATGAGGGGAAGTTCAATTCTACTCCATGCACACATCTATTACATTTCTTTTACATTTAGTTACTTACTCGGTATCCAAGTGCGACATGCACAAGAGCCACCTAGGGCACAATTATGAACACACACACATACAGATATAAGTATATTGGGTTTGAATTGTAGTGTAACACTTCACTCGTAAGTTCACTTATTTGATAGACTGAAGACATAGTCTGACCCCTCATTTTGCATTCTTTTCATTTTTATGATTTGATGCACTCTTTGAGGGTTTTACAGGTCAAGATTTCATTGCATAGATTATCCAATGACATCGAGCGATCATTGTGTGACATATCATAGCAAGCAAAGGCGAAGGAACACCAAACACCTTGTGACCCTGATGAAAGATGGGTTTTATGAGGGTTTTAGCATAGTCACATGCATGCCTAGAAACATGTCCAGGGCACCCATAGGCGCCCCTGCCCCTATTCTAGGCACCCTTAGTCCAAGAAGATCGTTCCAGCAAATCTGTACATTTTTTTGAGGATCCGTGTGACAGTCTGTGCTTCCTCTTTGTCCAATTGGTCATCAGCTTTCAGCACATTTCGTGATTTGGTTGTGAATCAACTAAGTCATTTTATCTCCTTCTTTGCAACTAGGGTTTGATACTTTCTATAGCTTAATTTGCTTGGGTATACTTTATGTACTTAATTGACTTATTTATTTACTGCTACAATAAAAAATAGATTAAGAATTTTTATAGCATTTATTCATATTTTTATTAATCAACAAGTACCAAGATAAGGGCCATTTGAAGTGTTGTTAGTGTTTGTATAATAACATGTGATTTTGAAAACATTGTATTTGTATAAGATATATCGACGTTATTGCTATGAATAGAATTATTGTTCTTTGTTTACCATGCCGAATATAACATTGTTAGTCATTGGGAAAGTGGGTTATTTTGTACTTAGTTGCACTTTTATATGTTGATTAGTTCCCTATTTGTCATACTTTTATATGTTGGTTGAGTAAAAGATATTGATTATACCATGTTGGTATGGAAATCGATGTCAAAGGAATTCTTATAGATATTGTCTACAATCAGTGTAAGAGGATGAATTTAGAATTTTTCCATCTAAAAACTGTTAGAACCATTGTAATTTTAAATGTTGCATGTACCAATAAATTTGATGGTGAAAAAGTGAGAACAACTAAATTTATTTAATGGTTAGGTGATGTGTTGACCTAGGGAACTCTCTTAGTCTCCTAGGAAGAATAACAACTTGTAGTCATGTGTTTCATTTGGGCGGGAATCACCAATCATCTTATAGCATGAAAATAAAATAAAATTTGGGTAAATCATGTGTGCATAAAAATGGATACGTAGTTATGATTTAAAGGTATTAAAACAATCATTTTCCAAGTTAATTGTCATATTTTCCTTCTTAACACTTATAATGTTTAGAAGGATTTTATCTTGCCTTAGATAACTGAACCAAACCAATATCTAACCCCTTTGTTATCTTTTAACACTTAGTCAAACCATGTCAAGTCTGAAAACCCATATCATGATAAGAAAATACTTAAATATTTCACTAGTTATTTTCTTATTTTGCACTTGGGACAAGCCTTGCAAAACCGTTTCCATATATTAGGTACATTTGTGTGAAGAAAGGGCTACACTATGTGTACCCTATCACACTTGTGTGAGTATGGATATCATCGCTAGATGTCGTAGTTCTAGTCTTATCATGAGAAAAAAACTATCCTTTGAGTGTGTATCGTTTTTGGCCCTGTAAGGGGTAGACAAGCCTTGTGAATATAATTGAGGTGTTTTTATCTTCAAATGATCTCATCAAAGAAATTTAAATAACACGTGTGGAACCTATGTTTTAAGTTAACTACACATGATTCTATTGATATTTTACCCCTTAAAACCTCTTAAACAAAAAGTATTGAAGTTTCCTTGCGTTGCATGAAGATTGTGTGAGATAAGGGTGTCCAATTACTCCAATTGTGACTTTAGTAGGGTGTAGAGTATGGAGAAAAAATGAATTAATTAATCGTGGTTCCTCCTTGATGTTATCGATGAATGAAACCTCGAAATACGTTACCCAATAGTCGTTTTAGTGTCTTAGAAGGACTTTGGAAGTGTAAGGTGAGTTAGAGTCCTCATTTGTATTATGTGCTTAATGTATGAGTTGTTAATGATAGTGAAATGAAATGTTTGGCATGAAATCACTCCCATTGGAGTCTTGAGATGCTAAATGTTAAGCAAGTATTTTGTAACTTGTTATTGTTTCAAAAGCACGCTAATAAGAGACCAAAGTAATAACGTAAGTGTAATAAGAACAAGAGAAAGTGAGATGTCAGTTTAGGATAAAAAGGGATGCTCAAAGTTCTCCTCATAGCGTAATTTGACTTTGTTTTATGTTGTTAAAAAAGGTGGGGTATATTGCTCCCAGTGAGATTAAGCTTTCGTGGAGAACATGAATTCTATGGAAAACAAAACTTATGATGTGTAAATATTAACAAGACTCAAACCAAACATTGATTGATAACAAATTCAAAAAGAAAATAGACATGCCCTAATGGATGGAAGATTATATGAAAAGGGAACTTGGACCTTAATCTCTTTTAAATCTTAAGATTACATCTCCGACCTCATATCAATTTCGATTATGTAATGAAGGTAAAACTAAATTTCAAGTAAACTTATTTTGGGAACAAAGCCTTGGCATAAGATCGAGCATCAAGATATTTGTACTTGTTTAAAATGCATAGAACTAACGATTGAGTTATGGAAATTATTATAATGGAGAAAGAACCAAATTTAAGTGTACTTATTAAAAGTTAGATTTTAAATGCAACCATCATAGGTAAAACGTTAAATGAAATAAATAAAAATGCAACCTAGTTTTAAGAGGAGGGAAGGTTTACATGTTAAGTGTTCTTCAAATAATTAAGGTCCAATAATGAAAATAGGATTGTAATAAATATATAACCATGAAAATTTTGTGTTGTGTAATCTTCATATCCGTAAATCTATATTATAGTTGGATCCTTGTGTTGTACTTTGTCATTTGGGAAGATGTGGTTTAAAGTGCATCATGTGTTTTCATGTGGTCTTTATCCATTCCTTATCATGTTATATGTGTGATACGATGCTGGTATAAATGTCTTATGTGATTTGCATTATCCTAATTGTTTACATGTGGTGTCATGTATCAAGTAATGTAAGACAAAAAAATTCCAGTATTTTTGTTGTTTTATATGTGTGTCAAATTATGGACGTGACACAAAAATAGTCCAAAAAATCCTATCCTAGTCATACGGGGTCTCCCAAAAACCCTATTTCACATAAGATGTAGCCTCAACACTTGCCTCACTCCAATACATGGAGTCATAAAATGCTACCAAAAGTGGATATGTACAAGTTCACTGGGAAAGACCTCGTATCTGGATCAATAAAATGGAGAACTTATTTGATCTGCCTCAAACCCCTCGTACATAGAAGGTGGTAGTGGAATATTTATATCTAAAACCAAAGCAATTCATTTTTCATTTATTGTTATACACTAAAAAGAAAAAGAAGAAGATAATTAGTGTTACTTGGCATGTGTTTATTGATGAACTACAAATTAACTATCATAATAGTGTGACAAAGAAATACATTAGCCACCTAGGAAACGTATGACAAACTGAAGATAATTAGTGTTACTTGGCATGTGTTTATTGATGAACTACAAATTAACTATCATAATAGTGTGACAAAGAAATACATTAGCCAAGAAGACCTAGGAAACGTATGACAAACTGGGTATGTCAAAAATTATATTCAACAACTCCATAACATGTCTTTGTGGGTGGAGGAAATCATCGAGGATAACTTAAATTACTTATTTTTGGGTGGGCTCAAGGATAACATCCAACTTGGAGTTTTCATGTTAATCTAAGTTTTGTTTATGAGTCCATCATCTTCACTCGTTGGGATAAGGAAAGTAGGTTGTTCAAATGATGCACGTTCACTATGGGCACAAAGCATAATATTCAAACCCCATTATTACCTCATCCTACTAGATTAAATCATTAAAAATTTGAAAAAAGGTCAAAAATTCTTTTCTTTCAATTGTGACAACAAGTACATCTAGGGACATAAATGTGTTGAAAAAAATTATATCTACATTGAAGGGGTCAATGATGAAGAAGAGGATGAAGTAGTGGGAAATATCGGGGATGAGACTAGGGAAGTATAAGAATATCCAAAGTGAACTATTTCATATAATGCAATCTCAATAATTATCACTCCACAAATCCTTAAGGTGGTATGATTTTTGAAGAAACAAAGTGTGATAATGTTAATGGATTTAGAGAGCACACATAACTTAATCAATTATGAATTGGTAGTACGTTTGAAATTTTTTATTTATCCAACTCTATAATTTCAGGTCATGATTATAGATGGGGGCAAAATCAATTTCTCAAGGAAATGTTAGAGTATAAAAATCTCCACGTGAGAGCATAAGTTGACCTCTCCCATGTTTTCCACTCCATTAGGAGAAGCATAAATTGTTATGGGAGTAGAATGGATCATAACTTTGGGAATGATTGAGATGAATTTCCACAAGTTGTTTGTGGGATTTCACTATGAGGGAAAGACATTTTAACTTCATGTGTTATACGAAAAATTCCCATAACTGGTTAGTTTACATAATTTGCAAAAGATTCTCAAGAATGGACCAGATGGGTTTGTAGCACATTTTATTTCCTTATAAGAACTTCTAATGAAGATGTTTATGCCAGTTGAGTTATAATAAATTATTGATAACCAATCCGTTTTTACAAAAAATTAAAAAGGGTTACCACAAAAAAAGATCATGGTCATGACATTAATTTTATTGCAGGGATTCAACCAACCAACATACATCCTTATATGCACCCATGTCCAAAAGAGTGAGATTGAGAAAATAATATAAGAAATGTTGGAACCGGATATTACCTAACATAGCCAAAGTGTATATTCCTCTCCAACTGTAATGATGCATAAGAAGAATGAGACGTGGTGGATGTGCCCAAATTATAGAGAACTCAATAAGTACACCGTCAAAGATAAGTTTCCAATTCCGGTAAATGATGATTTGTTAGATGACTTACAAGGTGTTATCTACTTTATTAAACTTGATTTTTACTAAGGTTATCATAAAATCCATATTAGGGATGAGGAAATACATGAGACGAATTTCAAAACCCATGAAAGCCACGATGAGTTTTTGGTGATGACTTTTGGCCTCACTTATGCACCCTCTACCTTCCAGAACTTGATGAAAATTGTCTTTTCCCCATTCTTACAGAAGTTTGTCTTGGTATTTTCTTATGGCATTTTAATATTCACCAATACATAGGAAAAAAACTTGTAGCATGTGGATTAGTTATTACTCACTCTGAAACAACATCAACTTTATACTAAGCCTTCCAAATGTTATTTTGGGGTGAAATAAGTAGAGGAATTGTTATCCTTTCAAGATCAAGGCCATGGTAGAATGGGAAGTTTTAAAGACCGTTAAGAATTTATTTAAATTCCTTGACCTCACAAGGTATTATCATTTGTTTTGTGAAAAATTAAGACAACATAGTAACACCACTCACAAAAGTGTTGAAGGACTCCTTCCACTGGAATGAAATAGCCACCTAGGCAATTGAGAATTTTAAGGAGGTCATTTGCGCCACTCCAGTCTTGGCTACCCCATATTTTTTGAATACCTTATTTGTGGAATGTGATACATTAGGGTATGGAATGGGAATGGTACTCATGGAAGGATGTCCCATCACATTTAAGAGTCGTTACCTCAAACGGAAGAATTTTCTCAATCCCATATATGAGAAGGAGATGATGACTATCATTCACATGGTCAAACAACATAGTTTATAGCCAATATGTAGGCACTTTAAAGTGAAGAAAGATTGCGATAATATTATGTGTTTCTTTGAATAGAGATTTTCATTTAAAGAACAAGAAAAGTAGGTTACAAAAATGTTAGGACATGACTTTAAAATCATCAACAATAAAGGGAAGAAAAATGTATAGGCAAATGCACTCCCTAAAAAGGATGAGCCCGCAAAAGCACTAGTATGTGCCATGCACATCTTACAAGTTAATTTGGTTGATGAGGCACAAGTTGAATTGGAGAATGATGCAAATATACATATCTTGATTCATAAGCTCCAATAAGATTAATACATATCAAATATTTTTATGTGGAAAGGGTTCATTTTGTAATACATGGATAGGTTTTATTTGTGCACAAACTTAGCCCAAAAATAAAAGGTTCTTACATGGTTGAATTCATCTCGAGTCGGGCGAATTTATGATTCTTGAAGACTTATCATAGGATCAAGAAGGATTTTTTGGGGAAAGGATTAAGGGGGGATGTCCTAGAAGTTTGTGGCAGAATGTATGGTTGTCAAAAAAATAAGAGGGAGATGATTAAGACACTGGGTATTCTGCAACCCCTAACTATCACAAGCCAACATTGGAAAACGGTTTCTAGGGATTTCATTACATGGTTTCCAAGGTCTTCTAAGGCTCTTTTTCCCCAATACAATTTAAAGACATTACCCTTGAGTTAAGATCATAATAATTAAGGTAATCAACTGGGGAGGAAGAATGATTTTGCACATGAATGGCAGTATATTTAATTAGGGATATTAATACAAGTTAATGAGAAAATTGACCCAAAATTGAAAAAATTCAATTAAATCATGGGGATTTAGTCCCACATTCATTAACATAAGTGTACACATGGTGTTTATATATCAAAATTCTATCATATAAATTTGAAACAAAAAAAGAGGTTTGTATGACTTAGCGGGATGAATATCCTAATATTTAGAGGGGTTCCTAGATTTTGTTATAGGTGGCACAGTCTAGCGTTTTGGAGTCTCATAGGAAAAATGGAGGTTATTCGAAACATAGAGTTGTGAGATTATGCCATGTGGCCTAATCATGCGGATTTGGGTCTTTGGGAAGACACGAAGGCTAACAGAGCTCCTAAAATTCTTTGTGACTCAAGCGTCCAAGATTACACCACGTGGGTCATTGGGTGTGAAACACTAAAGTGTAGAGATTAAATTTTGGACAAGCTCTGTAGAAAATATTTTGAGACATGAGAGTTGGCCGAAATTATCTTGACATCATTGATTAAAATACCAATATCAACAACACATAAAAATCCTAGCATTATATAAGATTGGGACACATGTGAATGTCTCACATTCCTGTAAAGTTCATTAGTCAAAGGTGAGGAGGAAAAAATATATTAGAACTCACAATGCTCATGTATGTCCACATATATCTTTATCTAGTGCATGCACCAAAAGTGAATTTTGAGGAAAGAATTTGAGCAAACAATTATTCCTAATCTCTTAGATCTTTCCACGTCTCCATCACGTTCTCTCTAGTCACCATATAATTTCATTTATCCTATTTCGAGTTATAAACTCCTCTCATCTCCATTCTATAGATCAGTGACATGTGTCCTCATCTAGGGACTTCAGGGATATTTCTTCAAGGCACAATGACATAATACTACAAAGAGTTTAATCATGAGGAAAGGGATCCAAAACATGACACATAAACGGTTTGAAGGAACTTCGTTTTACTATTCGATGACTATATCAGTACCATTAAAATGAGGAGAGAGAGAGAGCTATGTATTATGAACTGTACTCGTGACCTGATAAAAAGGAGTTGTATATTTTCACCTTGAGAGAAATGGAATAGGGAAGAGACACCAATAGTTGGGTAGGGTCCAATTGTGGATATATTGTCTTGAATATACAACACCCAATAGTTGTCATAGTACAACTTGATTGTTTTCATAAAATTACCTGGTGATTAGTCATTTTTGACATGATAACACCCAATCACATCATGACATGTAAGATTTTCCTTTTTAAAAATTTCAATGTTCAACCATTGTCACCCATGATCAAATATGGGTCCCAATCAAAATGCAGTGTAACTCAAATTTACTATTTTAAATAAATTCAAAATATGTCTTTCCCTCCAATTCAACACTAAAAAAATATAAGTTAAAAAAATCTTGAACTATGTGTTGGTGAAAAAATAAGGATCCCACATTGTATAGAATTGATTTTGTGGGCCCCTAACTTAGGGTGCACCACTATTGATGTCTCTCCCCTAAATAGAATATTTATAGAATAACTAACAGGATCCAATAAGGAATAGTTTTATGTTTCCACACAATGATATTCAAAATATAAATCAAAGTTACCTAGAGAATTGAGTTCATCCACTACCCCCACAAACACATATATACATTCTATCATTTCAATGAAAATAATGTGTAAAATATCACAATCAAATTAAACACACATCCATATTGTGCTCAAAGCATTATAAAAATATAGCTCAATTTAATGCTCCCATAAGGGTAAGAATACATAACATCAATATTGATTGGACAAGGTCCACTCATATTTTGTGTGTAAAGGTTAAAGATCCTTAATTTATGGCCTCTATATATAGAGGAAAAGTTGTTCAATACATTATTTATGTGTCTTGGTTAGGAACCATACAAGGTTTTACTCTGTATCCCCAATTAGGATACACTTTGCATGCCCCCTTCTCCAAATCCCACGACCTCACGTCACTTTTACACACATCATATATCTCAAACACAATATATCATAAGTGAATTCTCAATGTATATATTTTTCGTTATACTTTAAACACTTATTTCACTAAATTTGGAAATATTCCAGTAAATTTGGACTCCAGTATTTCAAGTATCGGAAGAAATCCATCTCCATTTTTGTGTATATTGGATTCCATGTTTTTCTATATTGGATTCCATAATTACTATTATTGGAATCCATTAGTAAACATATTGGATTCCAATATTGTCATTATTGGACTTACTATAGTTCCAATTTCACTATTATTCGATTCCAATTTTGCTATTATTGGATTCCAATATCGCTATTATTGGATTCCAATTTGGCTACTATCAGATTCCAATAGCGCTATTATTGGATTCCAATTTCACCACTATTGTAATCCAATTTATAAATCCTGATTTTTGGAATTCAGTTTTGCTATTTTAGGATTTCTATTTTGTTATTATTTGATCCCCTCACATAAGCCTAGCGTTCGCTAAGTTACACAAGCCTAGTGGTTGCTAACCTACATAAGCCCAACGACCACTAACTTACATGATGAAAGTGCATGCTAGGTGAAATAAGCTTAGTAGTGTCAAAGTTACATCTACCTTATGGCCATTAAGTTACATAAGCCTTGCGGCCTCCAAGTTACATAAATGGATGAAAAACCTACTATCTTACATAAGCTTAAAGGTTATTAACTTACATAAGCATAACAACCACTATCTTACATAAGTATATAGGTTGTTAACTTACATAATCCTAGCGACTATTAATTTACACAAGAGTATATTCGTCCAGGTGAAATAATCATAACAATTGCAAAGTTACACCAACCTACCGGCAATAAGTTTCATAGGCCTACCCACCACTAAGCTATATAAGCCTAGCGACCGCTAAGTTACATAAGCCTAGGTGCCACAAAGTTACATCAACCCAGGGGTTAAATTTGACGGCCACCTATGCCTGTCAAACAATTTTTAGATGACAGTAAATTTACAATATTGCCCTTTAAAAATTAAAAAATAATAGTTATTTAAATACTTCAAATTTATATTTATTTAATATTTTATGTATATTATATATTGATATAATTTTTATATAAATCTATATAAAAATGACAGTGATATTGTAAATATGCAAGTTACGTGTGATAAAGTCAACTACTTTTATGCTTTTCCATTCTATAAATCATAAAGAACAACAAAGAGTTAAGAATAACGTTAAACAAGTTGTTTTGAAGAAATGGATTTGAAAATGTATTTCCATAGGCAATCAAATCCTTCGAGAAAATTACATAAGCATTGATCCCTCGCAAGGGTATTAATTATTGTTCTTGAATTTGTGCAAGGTATTACTAGATAGCTTCATGACCTTGATTCGGTATTTTAATTTGATCTCCTTTCCATATTTTTCTTGGACTCCATGCCCAGATGACGTTGTCTATATCAATATCTAATGTGTCCCTTGATTTTCACCACCATTTCCTTTTCTTTAAGCATTCTTGGTACCTTTCTTTTTCTGTATTTCCTTTTCTTGTGGGTTACCACTAGTTTACCCTTATCTTTTGAGTGTTTGTGTGAACATCCTGTATTAGAATTATTTCTACCTTGTCCATCCATATAGGTACATTATCATCAGCTGGTCTTACTAGTATCATCTGCTCAACATGCACATCCACTACTGGGTTGAATTCCTCTCGAGGTCTATCACAAATAGGCCCAACATATATATCCTTACTTGAAAGGAAAATTTGACTATAGTAACTATCCATGTCAAGATGTGGTGCACCCATTATCTAATCATACATTGCGTTATCCTAAAAAATTTTTGGCCAAAAACAATCTCTCCTCATCATGCTATAATTGACAAAGGGATTCTCTAGGGCACATAGAACATTTTTCCAATATGCAATCTTCAGAACCCAGTATGCTTCTCCACCATCTGTTGAACTCTTTTCCCAGTGTGTGATGTATGCCTTAATGCTTCTCTGCTTGTCTACCATCTCTTTTAGTTCTTTGAAGGGTGCCAATGGAGGATCCCCTTCAGGCAAGAAAGGTTTCCTATCCACTATTTTCCAGATTTGAATTGAGTGCGACAAATCAGACTATGTGATTGATGCTTTGAACTCCATGATGGGAATGTTGTCAATGACGTGGAATTTAAACATATTTGGTTTGCTGATACCCACGATCTTGTGGTTACCATCTAGCAAGTGTGGTTCCACAAAGGTCTTAAAGTTGTAGAATTCCTTGATAAGGTAAAATGTGAATGTGTTGGAATCCTCTTGACATGTTTTATAAGTGTCCATTATTTTTGGAAAAGAGAATGTATTCAATTTGTATAATATTGATGATAATCAACTGAATGTCCCATCTATGTCTTCATGTGTGTGACCCATTGCAAGGAAACTCACATACACTGTGCTGAAAACCCTTCTAGCTGTCAGCATGGATGCAAACATAAACAATGTGTGATTTTTATTGTCCCTTGCAGCATTATCTAGTTGCAAGTAGAGAAATGGTGGTTGTTTTCTAAATGAACTTGAACATCTGCTGAAAATATTAGTTGTATGAGCACACTCATTTTTCTACTTGTATTCCTTGCACTTTTCATATGCATCATTTTGCAACAGTGCATCATGTAATGGGTGTTTTGATGTCCCACTAGTATATAAAAAATCACCATACTAATCTATAAGTGGTTCTTCTAGCTTCCAGATACGTAGTGCCAATGATGTTATCATGAAGTTTTCTCCTCGCTCAACAAAAGGGAGACCAAAGTCCCTGAAACCCACTGTTTTGTGCCCATGTGTCAGCATACCAGTCAAGGTGATGGGGAGATTAATAACATTGCTTATTGATTTTAATTTTTTGCTCGTCCTTGGTAATGCAATTTTCATCTTGTCCATTTTGTCATGCGAAATGGTCAAATATCTATTAGGATTTTGTTGTGATTGCACTCTATGTGCATAGTAATTTGAAGGACAACTTTGAATGTAATCATTGTGCCATTTCTGGTGTTGATTTATTTGTGTCAGTGTTTCTGGACATGAGGTCACTGCACATTTGTTCTTAAGCTCTATGCACTCATCACATTTGGCGAAGAATTTGTTATTGGTGATTAAAACATGGGAGAAATGTTCTTGCCATATTTTGCTGAGATTTGACCATGACATTGAGGGAATGTCCATTAGTGAAAGGCCCTCGTTACACTTTTGTAGAATGTAAGTAAAACTATAACATGTAGGCAACAGTCTCGTTGTTAATTTAGTACCATCTTGTCCCATTGAATGAGACATGTGTGGGGATATATCAGAATTCCTCTCCACCATTTTGGATATCAATGTAATAGTTGTGATAGTGTTTGAAATTTGTTTTTGTTTTCCTGTATTTCCATTTACTACCCTCCTCTCGGCATTAATCCAATATTGTTTGTATCCATAATAAGTGATTTTTGGGATTCCATGACATCTATACCATGCATTATGACATACATCCCTTCTACATAACTTCAATTTATCTATAATATGTTCTAAAGTTTGACCTTGATCACAACTGCTAGCATTTGCGGTGAATGTATTAAGTACAAAGTTTTTGATGGCAGTTTCATTCATACCTAGAGTTAAATTCCAACTGTGATTAAAAGTGTTTAAAGATAGATTGAATAGATATACTTCCTTGGAACAAGGCTTTTTCTCAACTTCAGATGGAAATTTTCTCTTTTTTTTTCATCATTTTCCCTTGCCTTTAGTGTACTAGATGGAGCATAATTTACCTTTTGACGTTTGTAGGCGTTGTAAGGTATTTTTATTATGTTTTTATTTCTACTACATATGGAGGATTAATATGAATTTGGGTATACCATTTGAAGTAATGGATCTTCAAATGCACTCCACATTTTTATGGGTAAATCTTTTGGAATTTCTTTTAGCCTTACTTTCATAACGGAATAATGTAGCCAACTTTAACACAAACTCAACACATTGTAAATATCTTGAACTCAAAGAAAATAGATATTCTTATTTGTTATTGAATCATTAATTACAATGCTTCATAAATAGGAAAACAAATCCTAACTCGAGTTGCCAAGAAAACTCTAACTAACTTTGACTAAATCTATTCTAGGTGGCAGAATTTACTATTTTTAGTAGTTTACTAGAACCTGCTATTCTTAGTAAGTTCACATGCTTATTTTTATGTGAACATAAATTGTCACGCATCTTCTATATGCCTAAATTAGAGAAATTTCCAACTTTCTAACCTACTATGCATTCAAGAGACTAAAATTTATTAATGCCCTAAAATAGGAAAAAATAAAATTACAACTTAGATCCTAATTTTCGACCTTCAGATGACAGATTTCAGGCCTAAAATGTGCCGAAATGTGCTCTAACTGGTAGGATAATTAATTAATGCGTTCATCTTGTCAAAACATGTGGTTAAAAAAATGGACTCAAACAGACACCCGGAGCACAAGTTATGACCTTTTCAAGTTCTTGCTAAAATTAGTGCATCATTCTCCCTGGCTTGAAAAAACAAAGCTCCTGCAAGTCGTCTTCTTCAAAGTTCTTCCATTTATCTTTATCCAACTTCTTAATCTCCCACTCTATGACCCATGTGTTTTCCTCTTGTGCCAATCCTTTCCAATGTACCAAATATTTGTTGTATTGTCCATGTCGCATGGTCACTATTTTTTTGTCCAAAATTTGATCCATTTCTGCTTTCTTTTTCACCAGAACCTGTTGCCTCCAATCTACTACTTCTTCAATACTATCCCCATGAAAAGAATATAAGTCTGAAACATTAAACATTGGAGAGATATCAAAATTTCATGGCAATTCTACCTCATAAGAATTATCATTTATGTTCTTCACGATTTTGCAGGGATCAATCATTTTGTACTTCAACTTGTTATATGTTCATTTTGGAAACCTTTCTTTCCGAAGGTATACCATAACCAACTCACCCACTATAAAAACTTTCCTCCTTTTGTGTACATCTTCTATTTCATTATACTAATCATTATTGGACTGCAAATTCTTCCTGTAATTGTTGTGTATGTTCGGAAAATGCTTTTACATCATCACTGAATCTGCCATCCATTGGTAAATTCACAAAATCTAAAACCCCATTTAGACTACTCCCATACACAATATAAAATGGCACTTTCCTATGGATCTATTTATGGAGCTATTATAAGCAAACTCAGCTTTTGGTCATGCTAAGTCCCATTGTTTTGGCTTTTCACCAACTATGCACCTTAACAGGTTTTCCAAACTCCTATTTACCACCTCTATTTTCCCATCGGTTTGAGGATGATAGGCACTACTAAAATGTAATTTAGTTCCTAAATTCTTCCAAAAAGTCCTCCAAAAATGACTTAAGAACCTTGTGTCCCTATCTGAAGTAATGGTTTTTAGAACTCCATGCAAGTGAACGACTTCTCTAAAAAATAAATGTGCTACTCCTGTTGCATCACTAGTTTTATTGCAGGAAATAAAATGAACCATCTTAGAAACCTATCAACAACCACAAAAATTGAGTCATTACCTCGTGTTTTTGGTAATCCCAAAACAAAATCCATACTCAAATCTGTTCATGACCCTTTGGGAACATACAACGACATATACAACCCTATATTCTGTGCATGGCCTTTTGAGACTTGGAAAATTTGACACCTCTCCATATATCTTACCACACCTCTTTTCAACTTTGGCAAATAATATTTCTCTGCCACCAAGGCTATCATCTTATCCTTACCAAAGTACCCAACCAATCCTCCACCATGCAACTCTTTCACTATATTATCTCTCATAGACCCAACTGGAATACATAGTTGTCGTCCTTTAAATAGATAGCCATCCTGCAAAAGGTTCTCGTCCTGAAAATCTCTTGCATCACTTGACAATGGTCTACTTAACCATTCAACAATATCCTTAAAATCAAAATAAAAAAAATAAAAATCCTTTATTGCTTCAAAAATAGGAAAACAACTCCCAACTCGAGTTGTCAAGCAAACTCTAACTAACTTTGACTAAATCTACTCTAGGTGGCAGAATTTACTATTTTTAGTAGTTTACTTGAACATGTTATTCTTAGTAAGTTTGCATGCTTATTCATACGGGAAAAAAAATTTCCACACATCTTTTACATGCCTAAATTAGAGGAATTTCCAACTTTATAACCTACTATGCATTCAAGAGACTAAAATTTACTAATGCCCTAAAATAGGAAAAAACTGAATTACAACTTAGATCCTAATTTTCAGCCTTCAGATGGCATATTTCGGGCTCGAAAATGTGTCAAAACGTGCTCCAACTGAAAGGGTAGGTTGACTGGTGCGTTCATCTCTTCGAAAAAGGTGGTTTTAAAAAAAATGGACTCAAACGGACACCTGAAACACAATTTATGACCTTTTTAAGTTTATGCTAAAAGTACTGCATCATTCTCCCCTGCTTGAAAAAACATAGCTCCTGCAAGTTATCTTTTTAAAATTTTTGCCATTTATCTTTATCCAACTTCTTAATCTCCCACTCTATGACCCATGTGTTGTCCTCTTGTGCCAATCCTTTTCAATGTACCAAATATTTGTTGTATTGTCCATGTCGTGTGGTCACTATTTTTTGTCTAAAATCTGATCCACTTCTTCTTTCTTTTTCATCGAAACCTACTGCCTCCAATCTACTGATTATTCAATACTATCCCATTTGAAACATTAAACATTGGAGAGATATCAAAATTTCCTGGCAATTCTACCTCATAAAAATTATCATTTATGTTCTTCACGATTTTGCAGGGACCAATCTTTTTGTATTTCAGCTTGTTATATGTTCCTTTTGGAAACCTTTCCTTCCGAAGGTATACCATAACCAAATCACCCACTGTAAATACTTTCCTCCTTCTGTGCACATTTGTTATTTCCTTATAATGATCATTACTAGTATCAAATTATTCTGCACTTCTTCCTGCAATTGTTGTATATGTTCAGAAAATGCTTCTGCATCATCACTTCTATCCATTGGTAACTTCACCAAATAACAAACTCACATACACAATATTAAATGCAATTTCTTATGGAGCTATTATAAGAAAACTCAGCTTGTGGTAATGCTAAGTCCCATTGTTTTGGCTTTTCCCCAACTATGCAATTGACTAGAATGGGAGGTTGTTTGTACTTCAATGTGCGAGCAGCTTGTTCAGAAAATGCTTCTGCACTCATCACTTTTGGAAACCTCTGCCATCCATTGAAGTAGCTTCTACCATAATCTAATCACCCCTTTTGTAAATACTTTACTCCTTCTGTACACAATATGTAAATGGGGACTTATCCCGTGGATCATTACTAGTACGTCCCAAATGAGCAAATTATTAAGCACTTCTTCCTGCAACTTGTTGTATATGTTCAGAAAATGCTACTGCATCATCACTGACTCTGCCATCCATTGGCTAACTTCACCCAATCTATGCACCCCCTATTGGACTAGAATGGGAGGTACACAATGTTAAATGATTGCACTTCAATGCGGAGCTGCAAGCGACCCTTTCCCGTGGATTTATTCCATGGAGCTATCGATAAGAATCACTCAGCTTGTGGTACATGCTAAGTCCCATTGTTCATGGCATAGTCCCCAAGAGAGTCGTGGCACTCTATTGCATCTACGAAGTGCGAGGTCAAATGTTGGTGATCGCACAAAGTTTGGTTTTTCTTACGAGCATTTTCAAGATGAATGTGCGAGCGATTCACATTTGGAATTCCAACGATCAAAAACTCGCATATTGGACAGGGCCAGTGATTGTTCATCCTAGTACCATTCTAGTCAAAATTTGCCGCATAGCATCTACGAAGTGCGATCTCTTGCACGACAAAGTACGAAATTTAGGGCCATTAATATTGTCAAGATCGAAGTGTGAGAATCGTTCATGTACTTGGAATAATTCGATCTAACTTGCATATTGAAGGGCCTATGTTTCATTTTATGGTATAGAGTTCAATTTTAGTCAAAATTTATCTTGATGAACAGCCTGGTGGTACTTAAATGTTGGTTGATTCAATTATGTGTATTAATTATTTCATTAAGCTATTGTGTCGAAGTAAATCGTACGCAATGTATTTAATTCTCTAATTGTATAGCTATGTTTAATTTTATGGTATAATTGTGTCAATAATAGTTGAGTATTTGAAGCAACCCATGCTAGGTGGACGTAGTATATGTTTTGATTCAATAATGTGTATTAATTATTTCTAAGACTTAATTTCATATCTTACACATATATTTTATGTCCAATTTAAGTTTCGAACAATTGTCGAATTAATTAGTTTTCATACATAAAAAATTGATGAAGAAGCAACCCATGCTACGCAGTTAATTATTGGCTTGATTAATAATTGTCAATATTAAACACTTAATTTTGTAAGGTCAAATATATTTATGTCCTAATTTAAGTATTCGTGCTTCAATGTCGAATTTTAGTTAAATGGCCATTACATAAACCGTATAATGTTAAAAAATATCCACCTTAATTCTTGAGAGTATTTTTTATAATTATAACCACCTTTCGTACTGCACTTTTTTGTAATGTTAAGTGGTACCTAATTAATATAGATGTTTAATTAAATATGTAAATGGACATTCAACCGTATGAACGAAACATACATCACTTGATAGTATTTTTCATAATTTTTTTGTACAAAATACTTACTGTTAACTCATTCCTTAGTCGTACAATATTAGATTTTAATTTAATAGGTGAGACATTAATTGAACCACATGATCATGCCAGTGATTGTTCAGTCAAAGTACAAGAGATGGCCTCATGCATGTACTCAGTATGATCCCTTGCACGACAAAGTAATTTTCAAGATGAAGTGCGAGCATTCACATTTGGAATAACGTGCATATGAAGGGCCTATTTTCACCTTCCAATATAGCCTGACAGCCTCTTGACTTAAATTTAGGGCCATTAATATTGGTCGAAGTAAATCGTTCATGTATTTAATTCTCTAATTGTATAGCTATGTTTATTTTATGGTATAGAGTTCAATTTTAGTCTTTATTTGATGATGGTGGTAATGTTTTGATTCAATTTTGATTTCTAAATATCGTACGCAATCTTTTTAACAATATAAGTTTAATTTTAATAATTGTGTATAATATTGAGTAGAAGCAACCCATGCTACGTAGTTTTTTATCTGATATTGTCAATATTAAAGACTTAATTTCAATTAAATATATTTATGTCCAATTTAAGTTTCGAACAATGTCGAATTTTAGTTTTCATACATAAAAAATTATGTTAAAAAATATTACCTTAATTCCATTAACAATTAAAGGTCAAATGTAACTAATTAACATTGTGCTTCCTTAAAAATTAAATGGCCATTCAACCGTATAATGAAAAATCATGTCTTTTCGTTACTGCAATTATAAGTGGTACAATATTAGATGCTGAATTTAATATGTGGCATTAATTGAACGACATATCATTGATAGTATAGTCAAAGTACAAAATACTTAGTACTCACTATGTAATTTAAAGATGATTATTGACCATGGTGTTTTTTTGATGATAATGTTGTTAATTTTGATAATATTTGTGTATGGAATATATGGTTGATATTGTGGTTTCCCCAACATTAAAGATGAACAATGTAAAGTTCACACGATATTTGAAATATGTGTGCCATTTGATAGCCATTAATTAAACCATTAAATATAAAGCAAATTAACGGCAGACAAATGTCTTTTGTAATTCATGTGCCTGAAGAAAGTGGCAGTTGGAAGTGTTAGTTCCATGTAACTATAAATTGTAATTTATTAGTATATGTTAAGGACACTTAAATTTGTGAAGCTTTTGGCGAGAACATTGGCGTAAGAGTAAAACTCCTTAAGCGTAATAATTCATTGGAAAATATGATCATGGTTTGATTTCCAAAATTATGAGCATTGTTTGTTTTCGTGGAGGCGTAAAAAATCAGTATGCATTCTCACATTTTCTCCTTCCAAAATTTTGAGATTCTATGAATGTAGAATTTTCTGTAGCCTTTTCAATGAAACCCTATTTTGTCTGCTTCCAGTAGTCAAATCTGTCTATTAGTTAACTCTCTTTGACAAACACTTCTCAACTGGTAGGGTTTGACATCGTTTTTTCATTCTATATGCCGATTCCTAAATGCTTTGCTAAATATGTGTGTACCCCAGGGTTGCGAATAATGTAAAACATGTTATGGGTATTTTTTTTGCAAGAGGACTGAGAAATGATTCATAAAATACCTAACATGGACATCAATGATTACCATAAGCAAACAAAATGGTTGTTGCTGAAAAGGATGAGGAAAATAATTTTTGTTTAGTTAGGGTTATTATTCAATTAGGGCTTTTGGATTGCTAGCGACCGGTTTCTATAGATATTTCGTTATAAATTAAATTGTAGTAATGAAATAGTGATAAGGTAACTTCCAGTAGATGAAATTGTAATAATAACACAAATAATTATGTGCTTGTTTGGTTTGATTACATAAGGAAATTGTGGGAAATAGAATGTTATAAAAACATTTATCTGATTGCCAAAGCAAAAATGTGAAGAGTTATGTCTGTGTAGGTTCCTTTTTGAAAAACAGTGAATCGGGGAATTATAAAACCTATAATTTGAAAATTCTAGCGAAACAAGATTTTGAATAATGTTTCACTTAATTGATAGTTTTGGAAAGACATATACAACAGTTAAAGATTGAAATTACAAGCTCTAGTTGTTTTAGTTAAATAAACTAATGATATATCAACACTAAAAATTATAAGATGTCATGGCTTTTCTTACTTAATGTGATAATAAGCATATGGAAATAGGGAGAAATGATATCTTGGGAAATTGTGATGTTTAATGACAAGGGAGATTATACATATCTATCTTCATACTAACACTTCAAAAAGTGTGCTCATTATATTTATTAAAATTATACCATGGCCTTTGAGACCTCATTTACTAACTAATAATAGATCACCATCGCTTTTGAGATTTCATTTATCATTAAAATGTGGAATTTTTATATTCCTTTCAATAAATGAGAGTAAATAGTATAAGAACTGCATAAGGCTTGATCCCTCTCGAGGGTATGTAGTGCGGCACTTGGCTCCGCCAGGGATAGTCCAACCAATATAGTGCAATTATAAATAAGTAAAAAGAAGTAAACAAATTCATGGAACAAACTAATTAGAGCTAAGTAAAGTGTGACCCCTGAAGAAAACATATAATATAACTCTTTTCTCAGTTCAATAATAGATGTCCAGTGAATGATGGCTGACAAATACTACGTTTAAATTACTTTGTTGATGCTGATCATAGTGACCGCTAAGCTTGTATATGTTTTGTTGTGGCTGACCTTAGAGACCGCTATGAACAAAATTTAGTATGTGTTGACTCCTCTATAGTGAATGTTTTACTACTCTTTTCTCATTGTATTGATATTTTTTCTGGTAATGACGCGTAACGCCCGGTTAAGCTCAAAATATTTCCGGATTTTTCTCATTGCATTAATAGTTTTACTATTAATGAATTATAACGACATTTTAGATTTAAATATTTCGTTGTCGTGCATATTAGCAACGGCTAGGAACACAAGTACGTATGTTGTGACCCATTGATAATGCATCTATTGCGGCATAAAGATCATTGCCTTAATAGTTTTCATGTTAATGTTGATTAGTGACAACCAAGCTCTAAATATTTCTTTGGGAAAAATTATGCAAAATCAAATCCATTATTATCACTTCCCAATTATTGATATTTTGTAAAAGTAGAATTTCCATAGCCTTTTCAACAAAATCCATTTTGTGCCATTCCGATAGTCAATTATATTCATGGTACATTATTCTTTCACACATTTTAACAAAAAATTCTCAATGCAAAAGTTTTGGCATATGATGATCCATAAATGATTGCGAAATATTTATATATCGTGCTTGCAAGAAAACCATTTTTTCGCAAGAGGACCGAGAAATGTTTCTTGAAATTCTTGACATGGCCAACAATGATTCCTCGAAGCTAACAAAATGGTTGTTCTTGAAAAGGTGAAGGAAAATATATTTCTGCTCGGAAAGGGCTATTATTCATTCATTTCTTTTGTAGACAATCAAACTTAAGTTAATGTTAGGACCGCTAATTGAACTAAAGTCATAAATTGACTATTAAAATTACTTTGGCAGGTGGAAGCATATGGAAATTGTGATATTTAATGACCCAAGAGATTATACAATTATAATTAATTAACGAGATGTCCATTAAATGGTATTTAGCTAACACTAAGTTAATTTTTTTTTTTTTGAGGCTGGTTGTTATTGACCACTAAGATTTATATATTTTCTTGTTAATGTATTAGTAGTTTTCATGTTAATGATGCCTAGTGACCGATAAGCTATAGGTATATCATTGTGGCTGATCATAGTAACAACAAAGATAAAAAGCACATATTTATTTGTTAATGATTCTTATACATCGTTAAGCTCCAAAAAATATGTTGTGGCTAACCCTAGAGACTGCTAGGATCAGGATTACTTATGTTTGTGCCCCTCAGTAGTGTAAGGATTGATGTTCTTTTTCTCATTGCAATAATAGTTGTGCTTTGAAATTGACCTAAACATAGAGAAGCTCTAAATAATTTGTTGTGGCTGAGCTTAGCAATCATTAAGATCAACACTACGTATATCGTGACCCCCCACCAATTCAAAGATTGTAAAAATTTTACTCATTCTAATAATAATTGTCCTGTGTATAATGCCTTGATATGGACAATCTCTAAATATTTCGTTTCTGATGAACTTAGCGACTGCTATGATCTGAACTATGTAAGCCTTGAAGCCTCAAGAGTGCTTGTATTGACAGACTTTTCTCATTGCATAATATTTTTTACTGGAGTGACGCCTAGAGAACGTTGTGGTTAAAAATACGTATATCTTGACCCCTTAGTGGTGCATGTACATCAGTGCTTCATTCATTCCATTAATAGTAAGTTTGTGAATGATGCCTATCAACGAGACATATACATGATCATGCAATGAACTAATCAGACCTAAGTAAAGGTTGATCCCTTACGAATACATGTATTACAACAATTTTCTCAAGTCAATAATAGATGTGCATTGAATGGTGTTTAGCTAGCACTAAGTTCAAAATATTTTGTTGAGGCAGATGTTTTTAACCACTAAGCTTTATATATTTTCTTGTTAATGCATTAGTATTTTTCTTGTTAATGATGCCTAGCGACTACTAAGCTATAGGTATATCATTGCGGTTGATCATAATAACAACTAGGATAAGAAGTACGTATTTATTTGTTAATGATTCTTATAAACCATTAAGCTCTAAAAAAATATGTTGTGGTTGACCCTAGCGACTGCTAGGCTTAGAAATACTTATGTATGTACTCATCAATAGTGCAAGGATTGGTGTTCTTTTTCTCATCACAATAATAGTTGGGATTTAAAATAAGCCTAGATACGATGAATCTCTAAATAATTTGTCATGGCTGAACATAACGACCGCTAAGATCAACACTACATATATCTTGACCCCCCACCAGTTCAAATATTGGAGAATTTTTTCCCATTATAATAATAGTTATCTTGTGAATAATGCCTAGATATAACTAATCTCTAAATATTTTGTTGTGGCTGAACTTAGCGACCGCTAGGATTTGAACTATGTAAGTCTCGAACCCTCAAGAGTGCTTGTATTGACAGAATTTGCTCATTGCATTAATATATTTTACTAGAGTGACGCCTAGTGAATGCCATAGTTAAAACAACATGTATCTTGACTCCTCAGTGGTGCATGTATAGTTGTGCTTTGCTCATTCTATTAATAATAAGTATGTGAATGATTCTCGACGACCGCTAAGCTCTCAATATTTAGTTATGACTAACCCTAACGACCGCTGGGATCAAAATTTATTTCATTTATTTGGAAATTATTTTCTAAGCTTACCTGATATTTGGAATTAGGGACATACGAGTGTTGTTGTAAATTCAATTAGGTCATTTGTCTCAGTAATTATTTCTATTGATCATGTATGTAGCGTTCGTGGCTCTTTAATTTTTCAACATGGTGGGAGAGCCAGTAATGTCGACGATATATGATTATTTATATTCTAATGAGGACGGAAGATTAATAAGAGATACCGTGTTTGATCCAACTGCCTTACATGATGAATTTCAACATTACTCAACTCTATTTTCCATAGTACAGGAAGAAAGTGTTGATGTTGATGCCGAATAAAAAAAGGGTATACCGGAAGATCAAGCGCTACGTTTCTGAGACATGAGGGTGATAAAAAGAGTTCATCTCCATTTAATTTTTGCTAAATCAGAGGTGCTTCCATTTTCAGAAGTGATCGCTTCTTATCTACTTCATGCCAAGTCCAATGATTTATCCTTATTTTCTAAATCATGGAAAATAGAATAGGTTTTTTTGCTGGGAATGCATATAAAAGTTATTATAAACTTCCAGATTCGGACTCTATGTACAACTCAAAAATAGTCAAATATTAGATGGCCAAAAGGAGAATAAGAGATGTTTTATAGAGTTGGGCCTTAGACCCATTAGATAATATGGATGATTCTAATCTGTTCGGTATAATTATTAAAAGGTTTAGACCAGGAGTCCATATTGGCATGGCCCTCATGAATAGGCTATATGGAAATTCGTCAATCTCTAAGGTGGATGTTTCCTAGATCCCCTTTATTTTTTATTGATGACAACAAGATTCCCTCCTTAGGGTAAGTGATCATCGTCAATTTAGTGAGACAAAGAAATAATTTCATTGATAATCGGAAATCATTTTACATGGCTTCCTATCTTCTCGATGTTGTCTGTGATGTTCTCGAATGTTTAGATTTATGTCAAATCTAGTATCCTTCGAGCCCTTTGAAGTTAAATGAGGCAATATTCAGACTTGTATGTCAATCATTTCAGATCACATATTCAAGATATATGCACTTATTTGTATCCTTCACTCTACCAACAGTTACATGAAACGACGACATTAAGAATATCTAATTCCATCCTCACTTCCATAAGGAAAATGGGAGTCATATTCTTCTATCCAGAATATACATTTATCATGATCAAGGAGCTTCTTACACCTCCTTTTCATTTTCCATATTATGTGCCAGAAAAATTGGCAGAACAAGATGTTACATATTAGATTTGCAATAGTATTGATGGAAAGTGTAAGGAGAAGAAGCTTAAAACACATCCCCCCTCCTAGTCTATGTGGGACCAAAAAAAATTAATAGGTGGCCCGATTTGAAGGCTTCCTCGGCCCATAGAATTTCATTTCATCTCCCCGAATACCCTTTAAGGCAATATGAAAAAATGAAAAGGGTTTCTAAGCACCTAAATTCACATAAAGGACAATTAAATATATTGTATGCTCACGTGCATGATGATAATGATTGGGTATGGATTACCCAAACACAAGATAGCCTTGTTAAACAGAATATGAAGGAGATAGGGGTGGTTCCACCTCCAAGTGAAATTTTTAAAAAGGAGGCTATGAAGAGAAAGGAAACTTTATATTCAGAACATTCACAAAATCCATGTGCTCCCTTATCTCCACCAATTGAATCTTGATATGAATTTTGAGAATTCTTTCCCGAACCAAATGAAGAATAAGAAACAATGCAAACTGAAATTTCAGCCAACAAATCCCCAATGTAACCCTCTCAATCTCCTCCCTCCACTTCACCTGAAGCAAGACAAAACTGGGTAGAGCAATTAGTAATTGCGCACAAAAAAATCTAGAGTGGGAGGCACAAGAAGAGCCCTCAATAAACATTGAATTTCATCCAAGGACATGAACCTTGAAAAGGGTAAAAAAAAAGAAGATGTCAACACAACAACCCATTATTTGGCATGAAAATTCAATAGACCTCTTCACTCTTACAAAGAAAAGGAAAGCCAAAGGCTCCCAAGTGGTGCAATATGAGGAAGATCTAGAATCCTTGATAAGGGCTACAAATGAAGCAACCATAGAAGTAGTGAGAGGAGTACGTGCTAGAAATAAAGAGCTTGAAACTCAATTAAAGGCCACAGTTCCTCCCGACACATTTTATGATGTAGAAGAGACATTGCATGGCTTGTATAATAATATAAAGAAATGCATCGGTGTAAAGGAGCAAGCAAAACTATTGTTTAAAAAGAACGAAAAAATAATTATAGCAATGACATCGTTGTAGAAAACATTAATATAGATGGGGTAGGTTGTTGAAAAAGACATTTGTAAAGACCCCTCAATTATGACCATGGATGATATTGGTATATGTCAAACATATGCTAATTATATGAAGGAAAGGATAAGGGAATGAAATGAAAAGGTGAGAAGACTTTCTTTGCAGTTTGACGACATTATTTATAGAGGAAACCATATTTTCACAGAAGCTTCGGTCATGGAAGTATTTAACGGTAACCATGAATTAGTTTCTGATGAAGAGTTTGCGACATCGCTTAAACAATTCTTGGTTAATTTTCAAAGGAGAATAACTGAGGTGAATGGAGGATAAACTTTGTATGTCATTGAGATTATTTCCAAAACAAGGGGAAAATATAGAAAATAGAGACTCTGCAGGAAATTGCCAAAAAAAGTAATTAGTAGTTAAAAGGATTTGCTTAACAAGTTTACTGTGCTATATAGAAGCCTACAGATAACAAGAGATTCTCAGATTTTCAAAAAATCTATTGAGGAGGCACACCATCAAGATGATAAAACAAGTCCCAAATGAGAGCAACAAACCTAGGAAGAAACTATGCCCGCGGACTCAGATCAACAACAACCCATAGTTAAGGAAGAACCACAGTGCACCATAAATTGTAGTATATGAGATAGGTGGGTAAACACTGTAACATGTTTGAAATGTTAATAGATGAATATTTATAATTGATTGAATGTTCGTGTATATATTTCAAAATCTATACTTATCTAAACATGTATTTATTGTTTTGATATGGTAAGCTCCAAATATGTCGTTGTGGCATAAACTAGCACACATTATGCTCAAATATCCATAAATAAGTACCAATCACTAAGCTCGCAATATCTTACATGTTTTTTGTTAAATCATAGCGAAACCAAATATTCAAAAAATACGTTATAACATAAGCTAGCAAATGCTAAGCCGAAAAATTCATTCTTTGACTTGTTAAATGCTAGCAACATCAATGCTGGAAATTTACGATAGTGGTAGTGTCTTAGCGGCCTAAGAGTTCAAATATCCATCATTGAGTACAGATCACTAAGCTCAGAATTTTTTTTTTGAGGCATAACCTAGTGGCCGCTAAGCTCACAATATCTTACTTGTTTTTCATTGAATACTAATGACACCATATCTTCAAATAATATGTTGCAACATAAGCTAGTGGATGCACAACTAAAAATTTCATTCTTTGTCTTATTAAATGCTCGAGACATATAAGCTTGAAATATTCTATTGTGGAAGCACCTAGATGTCGTGTACCTGTAAATTTGTTAATTTGATTTGTTAAAGCATACTGCTGACAACTTGTAAACATTATGAGTATGCATATTCTAGTAGACGCTAACCTCCTGGAATCTTAATTTAATGTGTTAAATCCTTGCGACCGCTGTGCTCCAAATATTATTAGTTAAATCCTAACGAATGCTAAGCTTAAATTATTACATTGTTTGTAACGGCTAATGGTCACTAAGCTCAAATCAATTTCATTTAAAATGTTAAATCATGTCAAAAAAATTGTTTTAAATATTATGTTGTGGTAGTACGTAGTGACTGCTAATTTCATACTACCTTAATTTAGTTTGTGAAATAGCTAAATAAGTCAAATTAAAAAGGGTCTCACCCCCACCCAGGCAGGGGTGGCAACGTGGCCCCTTGGGGCCCTATAGATATATGGGGGCATCTAGAGGCTATTTTAGCCCCCCATATATCCACCCTATATCCACGCCCCCATACCATACATATATAGGCCTTCCCCGCTCTCTATAGCGAGAAACGATAGAAAAGTGAAAAATGATAAAAAATGAAAAATGATCAAAATGTGAGAAATGATCCTAATTGGACCCAAAACTTTAGAAGGATCTTTTACATTTTTTGGTTATGTCTTAGGGGGAGGGGGGAGCTAGGTCCTAGATAAGATATGGGGCACTCCCTCGATCTAGATAGGGGCCATCTCTATATATCTTCAAGCGTGAATCTGGTGGATCAGTCGGTTCTCGGGTGGGGCTGCCGACCCCATCCCCCATCTCTTATATAGGCTATAGGAAAGGCAAATAATGAATCTTCCTGCCCAGATAGATAAGATCTATAGAGAGGGGTTGGCTGGTAGCTAATAGCTCGACCCGTATAGTAGTGGGCAGTAGTGGACTCTCCACTCTATAGTATCCCTATCCTAAATAGAACTATATGGGCAAGAGACGGGTAGGCTCGTTGCAACTTGCTGTCATCTGGTTGGCATAGAAATAGAAATTAAATAGGCACCCATATATATAGATAGGGTCGGCCAACAACCCTATCTATATCTAGGTTGAGCCCATGGTCTGGATGGACTATGACACACCCCCACCCAAGCAGGGTGACAACGTGGCCCTCGAGGCCCTATAGATATATGGGGGAATCTAGAGGTTGGTTTAGCCCCCTATATCCATGACCCATACCTACATTACAGACTCCCTGCTCTCTTATAGTTGAGAAAGAAAACGAAGAAAAGCGAAAAATGATAAAAAATGAAAAATGATCAAAATGTGAGAAATGATCCTAATCGGACCCAAAACTTCAGAAGGATCTTTTCCATTTTTTGGTTATGTCTGGGGGTGGCTAGGTCCTAGATAAGATATGGGGCACCCCCTTGATCTAGATAGGGGCCATCTCTATATATCTTCAAGCGTGAATTTGGTGGATCAGTCAGTTCCCAGGTGGGGCCACGGACCCCATCCCCCATCTCTTATATAGGCTATAGGCAAGGTAAATAATGAATCTTCCTGCCCAGATTGATAAGATCTATAGAGTGGGGTTGGCTGGTTGCTAATGGCTTGACCCCTATAATAGTGAGCAATAGTGGACTCGCCTCTCTATAGTATCCCTATCCTAAATAGAACTATATGGGAAAGAGAGGGGTCGGCTCGTTGCAGCTTGCTGTCATCTGGTTGGCATAGAAATAGAAATTAAATAGGCACACACATATATATAGATAGGGTCGGCCGACAACCCTATCTATATCTAGGTTGGGCCCATGGTCTGGATGGACTATGGCACACCCCTACCCAGGCAGGGTGACAATGTGGCCCTTAGGGCCCTATAGATATATGGGGGCATCTAGAGGCTAGTTTAGCCCTCCTATATCCACACCCCCATACCATACATATATAGGCCTTCCTCGCTCTCTATAGCGAGAAATGATAGAAAAGCGAAAAACGATAAAAAATGAAAAATGTGAGAAATATCCTAATCAGACCCAAAAATTTAGAAGGATCTTTTCCATTTTTTGGTTATGTCTAGGGGAGAGGGGGGGCTAGGTCCTAGATAAGATATTGGGGCACCCCCTCGATCTAGATAGGGGCCATCTCTCTATATATCTATCAAAAAGCGTGAATTTGGTGGCTTCAGGTCAGTTCAGGTGGGGCCAGACACCCCATCCCCCATCTCTTATATAGGCTATTAGGAAGGTAAATAATGATCTTCCTGCCCAGATGATAAGATCTATAAGAGGGGGTTGGCTGGTTGCTAATGGCGTTGACCCCTATAATAGTGAGCATAGTGGACTCGCCTCTCTATAGTATCCCTATCCTAATGAACTATATTGGAAAGAGAGGTAGGCTCGTTTGCAGCTTTCTGTATATGGTTGGCACATTAGAAAAAGAAATTAATAGGCACACACATATATATAGATAGGGTCGGCGGACACCCTATATATCTCTAGGTTGGGCCCATGTCGGATGGAACTATGGCCACCACCACTACCCAGGCAGGGTGACAATGTGGCCCTTAGGGCCCTATAGATATATGGGGGCATATAGGGGCTAGTTTAGCCTCCTCCTTCCACACCCCCAACCATACATAATAGGCTTCCCGCTCTCTATATCGAGGAATGATTAGAAAGCGAGACAACGATTAAAAAATGAAAAATGTGGAGAAATATCCTAATCAGACCCAAAAATTAGAAGGATCTTTTCCATTTTGTGGTTATGTATAGGGGAGAGGGGGGCTAGGCGTCTCGATAAGATATGGGGCCACCCCCTCGATCTAGATAGGGGACATCTCTATCATATCTTCAAGCGTGAATCTGGGGATTAGTGGTTCTCGGGTGGGGGCCGCTGACCCCAGTCCCACTCTTATATAGGTATAGGCAAGGCAAACAATGAATCCCCTTGCTAGCTAGATAAGATCTATAAGATGGGTTGGGGCTGGTGCTACTGACTTGACCCCTATAGTAGTGGGCAGGAGTTGACTCTCTATTCTATAGTATCCCTAGCCTAAATAGAACTATACGGGGCAAGAGGGGGTTCAGGATCGGGCAGCTTGCTGTCATCTGGTTGCATAGAAATATAATTAAATAGGCACCCATATATATAGATACGGTCGGCCGACAACCTTATCTATATCTAGGTTGAGCCCATGGTCTGGATGGACTATGGCACATACATATATCTAAGAGCATCACTGGACTATGGCATGTCGCTCTAGTCTGGATGGTTCTTTCTCTATATCTTCATCACATGCATAAACTCTAATGCCCACAACCCTTTCTATCTATGTCTCTATTGGCAGGTAGATCTCTAGATAGATGAGCCAGTTAGGTTCGACTGGGATAGGAATAGATATCTATAGGCCCAAACAGAAGGACAATTAGACTATAGAGCAGAGGAAAACTCGAACCTGCTCTATATGGTGAATCACTTTGAACCCCATGATGGAGGGGGAACTTAAGATATTCTCTAATGGTTAGGCTAGGCTAGCTACTATGGGACTAATTAGATATGGGTAGCTGGCTACTGATCGATCGATCGATCTAATGGTTAGTATGGGCTAGCTACTAATCATCTCTAATCTCTATGGCTAGGCCAATTACGAATCCAATATCTATGGCTAGGGCTAGCTACTTATCTATAGCTATGGCTGCCTACTAATTTGGGATATAGATCTAATCTATCTCTTTCTAGAGGGGAGGACCACATCTCTTCTCTCTATTGGGTAGATCATTGGCCATATCTATAAATACGACACTACACTGCTCTCTAGTCTTTCTAGATCTAATCTAGAGTCTAGGCTTTGCTCTTTGAGATGAGAGTGAGTAATATGGGCTCTGCTCTATCAAGCCTCTATGGGTCGGATCAGATCAAATATAAGTTCAAAGAGCCCCTCTAGAGGGATAGACATTGGCCATATCTCTGGGGAACATTGGCCAGATATCTCTATATGGCATTGGCCAGCCATATCTATCTATAGGGGGCCTAACACTTTCAAGATGGATATAGAGGGCCTATATAAGAAAATAGAGATACGCCTCTATATCTACTGTCTATTCTAGACATAGATTAGATTCAATGTGCCCAGACTCTAGAGGCGAGGGGAGGCGCCCATCCATTCTCTAGATTAGATTGGTAGCTCCCCATCACTATTATCTAAGTGATACCATTTGATTTGCTAGCAAGAATAGAGAAGATAGGCGAGGGGAGGGGAGGGTAGCCGCCCATCCATTCTCTATCTATATCTTTCTTAGATGGATAGACTCTAGAGGTGAGGCGCCATAGAGGGAAGAGATCTACTATAGAGGGGAGAGTTTTTTGGTTGTCTAGTTAGATTAAGGACTACCCCCTCCCCAATAGAGAGTAGAGTCTATATAGATAGAGGGGCCCCCACCTATCCCTACCTTTCGAAGAGAGTGGAGCACTGGGAGAATAAAGAGAGAAGGGGCCACGAGGGAATCTCGACCCAACCCACACTCTACCCACGGGTGGTTATATCCACAAGGTTCTCTATCCATGGGGGATCTCTAACCACCTGTGGATTGGATAGATGGGGGGATCTCTACCCTCTCCACGGTGGGATCTCTACCCAACACACGGGTGCATCTCCTTCTAGCCATGGGTGGATCCATCTCATCCCTCTATCCAAGAGGGGGACATCGCCATTCTATGGGGAGTACATTGGCCATCCCTTCTCTACCTCTATCTCTATGGGCTTTGGCCAGATCTATAAATTTGATATGGAGGAGAGGAGAGGGGCACTATCTCTATAGAGAATAGAGGGAGCCAAATCTATAGACTAGATATGGTAGATCATTGGCCATCTCTATTCTCCTAGGGCACACTCCCAGGGTCCCCTAGATCTCTCTATTTATAGGATGGGGGATGGGCCACTCCCCATCCCCCCACCTCTAGTTTATCATATCGCGGAGTAGCCACCACCCCTATGTACTACTCGCATCTACCCCCACCTCTAGTTTATCGCGATAAATACCTTAGGGCACCTACCCTATCTACTAAGGTGACCACTACCCCTATCCACTTGTCAAGGTGCATCCCTATTTACCGATCGGAGCAGGTACCTCTCCCCACCTCAAGTTTATCATATCATAGAGTGGCCACCACCCCTATCGACTTGTCTAGGCCCCCCGACTGAATATCCTCCTTGACTGACCACCCTATGCTAACTACTCCTACACCTCCCCCAGTTTAATAGAGACTAGGCCCCTCTAGTTCATCATGATAGATACCTGTGGGCACCTACCCTATCTAATCGTACGTGTAGGTGGGAAATCCCACCTGCTCGAGGCCATTTACTAGATGAAAACCCTCCTCTCTCCTCGAACATATATCTCTATCTGGAGGGCCCCCTCTCTAATCTAAATCTCTATATAGGGTGGGGGGTATATAGAGTATAGAGGGCAGCGACCCCTCATATAGATTAGATACCCATGGTAGGGGAACCCTATTTTATAAAGGCAAGCCAAGCTCTCCTTGAAGTACACTACCTCTACCTCGACAAGCCTCCATATATAGATATATATAGTTGACATCCCAGATCGACCTCATTTGGTTTAGGGACCCTCCCCCACCTATATATTTGTTCTATCTAGGGGGCCTATAGAGATATGGAAATATATAAGTATAGGGCCCGATGGCCTACTCTCCATTCAGGGAGCATCCCTATTTTATGAAGGAAAGCCAAGCTCTCCATGAAGTACACTTCCTCTACCTCGACAAGTCTCCATATAAAGATATATATAGTTGACATCCCAGATCGACCTCATTTGGTTTAGGGACCCTCCCCCACCTATATATTTGTTCTATCTAGGGGGCCTATAGAGATATGGACATATGTAACTATAGGGCCCGATGGCCTACTCTCCATTCAGGGAGGATCCCCATAGATCTATGGGGGGCGGCTGTATATAGTTGAGTTGGCACCCCCTACCTATCCATGGGGCCCTACCTTTCCTCTATTCTATGATTCTATGGAGGGGGGGGCAAGAGAATAGATCTATCCCATAGAATCTATCTATCTATCCCATATATAGATTAGGGGGAGGAACTACTCTATATAGATAGCCACCCGACTATATATTCTCTATATAACATAGCCCCTGCCCCGACCCATATAGATATAGATGATCTGGGAGAGGAGAGTGTATCCCAATATGTAGATAGGGCTAATAAACCCAAACCTGGTATACATAGGGGACCGCCCACTCCCCCATCTAGATAGGGGATAGAGGGTTCGAGGGGGGGGGCATCTCTCTATATAGGTCGAGAGCATCTAGAGTCTAGTCGGCACCCCCACCCTCTATATATCATATCATATCATATCCATATGGCTAGAAGATAGATCAGAGGTGCCCTAATCTACTCTACTCTACTCTACACTAGAAAGGGGGTGGGGTAGAGGAAGCCCACCGAAGCCCACTGAACCCATTGGATAAGATTGAAAGGATGTAGACTAGATCCATACGACTTCCCTCTCCCCCTTTATAGACTCTATATTAGGAGGGCGAGGGGTAGGGGTATAGAATCTATTATTTATCTACCACTTCTCTCCTCTCCTCTCCTCTCCAATAGATACCACTCATACCTAGATACCACGCCACTCATCTATTCTCTCTAGCCACTCTATTTATAGTAGAGGTAAGGCTTGGGATCTAGAGGGGAGAGTTTGGATCCAATCTCGAGGGGTCTAGTTAGACTACACCTTTCCCTTCCCTCTCCTCCCACCTCCCATGGAGCGGGGAGCCGATATATGCTTTGATCTAGGACTACACCCTCCCCTCTCCACCTGCCTCCCAGGTAGAGGGGAGTTGTGCATTGATACATGAGTATGCCTTGGGGTTGTTGTTTAGTTATGGGCATGTTAGACTAGATACAGTTTCTAAGAGGAGTGGACATCTCTATTCTATCTGGGATAAGGACATCTCCCTCTATCTCTATCGGCCAGATACAATAAAGGGAGATCTAGATATGCCCTGCTGACAGTGACTGATTGATGGCCAAGATGTTTGACTGATTGACCAATCTGATTGGAGGCCATACTTTCTATATTGACTGATTGGTGGCCATACCTATCTCATTGAAAAATATGATTAGCGGGAAAGATGTTTTACTGGATGTTATATCAATGTGCTCAGACTAGACTCTAGAGGAGAGGAGAGGGGAGGGTTCAATCTCGAGGGGAGGCACCTTATAGATCTCTATCTATCCATTTAGTTTGATATAGAGATGGAGGGTTGGTATATAGAAAGTTGGGTCGGGATCTAGAGGGTTGGTTAGATATAGAGGTTGGGTTGGGAGGGCCTCTCTCTATATCTATCTTGAGGGGAGGGTTGGTCTATAGAGTAGAGGGGAGGGCCCATCTCTCCCCTCTATGAGATAAGATGAGACATTTATATATCTAGGTCATATCTATATCTCTATCTCTCTCTATATCTTTATCTCTCTCTCTCTCTCTTTATATGTATCTCTTGATCTATCTATATCTCTCTCGAATCACTCTTCAGTCTCTGTCTCTCTATATCTCTACATCTCTCTCTCTATCTATATCTATATCTCACTCTTCACTCTATATCTCTATCTAACCATCCATGTCTGGCTGGGGCAGGATCGAGTCACTAGGTTCTGTATGTAGTTCTGGTTAGGTTGTTGGGTTTCCATATCATATAGAGTCTCTAATCTGGATGGGTTTGAATACGGGGTTTAAGATTGGGCGGCCCTATATCTATATAGAGATGGGACTGGATTAGGCCCTATATCATAGATGGGACAGGATCGAGTTCCCCTCTATATAGATATGGAAGGATTAGATTGGTTATATAAAGATAGGGGACAAATCCCCTATCTAGAGAACTGGCTTGGTTGGGCGGGATCGGGGCTATCTATATAGAGAGTTGTGGACCAGCTTGGGCCCGATGGGGAGCCAAATAGTCTATATTCAGTGATTGATAGTTGAGGGCCCCACCCCTATCTATACATGGGGAAGAGGTTGAGATATGGTGCCAAGGGGGAGCTATCTAATCTCAGAGGCCTATATTTCTATGGGACGCTCCCACTCCTATCTCCCCTATAGAGATATATGGCACTCCCGCTCCTATCTCCCGCAACACCCCCATGCCATATATAGATAGGGCTCTATCTTGCCCCCCCATGTATAGATAATGAGAGGGGGCCCCTCTCTGTCTAGAATGGGAGATGGGCCCCCCTATATAGATTCTAGATAGGGCCTCCCCCGTGCCATACCTAGATAGGCCCCCCTATACTAAGGATTGTTTCCTGCCACTCAAACAAAGGCAAATAGAGTTATACACCCGGATGACACTCGCCTTGCCCTATCTAGATATGGGATATGGTGGAATGAGACCAATATATTTATTTAGATCGAGGTTAATAGAATCAAATCACTTTGTTAACCCTTCGTTTCTTGATTGTGTGAACTACTATCACCCCTATCTCCCTATCTCTGCTTTGTACCATCCATTCTATAGACCATATCTCCCTATCTCTACTTTATAACATCCATTCCAAGCTTAGATTGTACCATCCATTCCAAGCGCCCTTGCCTCATCTATGAAATGGGAATTGGGCTGGGCATAGATGGGCCCTACCTCAATGGCCCCTCTCCCCACCAAGTATATTATTGAAGGTATGCCCTATCTCCCTATATCTAGAGCACACCATCCATATCCATTCCAAGCTTAGAGAGAGCGGGTATGCTTGATCACTGGCCATATATAGATATACTTCAAATCAAAGGTATGCCTATGTCTATATTGGCTAGTTATAGACTATAGAGTGGAGATAGTCTCATATCTAGAGGAGATAGGATAGTCTCGTTGCCATCTATATAGAGTTCTAATTGTTGGGCTCGACCGATGGTATCAGTATTATATCTCGACCAATGGTAGCGGTTATAGATAGAGATAGTTGGTTTTCTATATAAACTTATCTATGGAGATAGGGAGATAGGGATATTGGGGAGATAGGGCTTATCTACATTGATTGGGGGGTTGGGACCTGGATCAAGGGAGGCTATGGCTATATCCCCCTTCTCTATATAGATTTGGGAGCTGAGAAAGCTAAAGCGGGGGGCTATCTTTCTCTATATGGGGTGGGCCCATCTCCCATATATCTATGGAGGGGAGGGCGCCGTTGTTTGAGCACCATATAGATATGGATGATCAGATATGTAGATAGGGATGCCCATAATGGTTGGTATATCAAAAGGGACTACCAGAATACTCCCCCTCCCCCACCCTTATAGATATCTGAACTGATCATCCTGACTCTACTCTATATATATTATAGATAGGGGCCCTCTCCCATTGCCTATCTAATCTATATAGGTAGGGGTCAGTTTGGGCCAATGCCTGTCTATAGGGAGGTGTCCTATTGGTCAAGTGCCCTACATAGATATATAGATAGGGAAACATATAGCCTCCCTTAACACATATAGATTAGATCATTCAGGGGAGGGCTCTCCCCTATCTATTCTATAGAGATGGCGGTCGAGCACTTAGCTATATCTATATGGATATGCATCTGGTTGTAGGTTAAGTCCCCCATAGAGAAGATATAGAGAGAGATATAGAGAGTTAGTCGAGAGAGATATAGATAGACCGAGAGATATAGAGTGAAAAGTGAGATATAGAGAGAGATAGAGAGAGAGAGAGATTGAAGAGTGAGATAGCCCCCCTTTAGTGATTCAAACCTAGACTCGAACTCGGACTCGAACCCAACTAACCATACACAGTCAAGGGCCCCTATCTCGACATCCATCCATCCAACCATCATATATGTCCTGGCATGGCCTGGACAAGTGATATATAGTATAGATAGAGCCTTGGATGATTGTATCATGGATATAATGAACGATTTATTATGTTTAGAATTGCCTGTGAGAGTGACGTGCCACACCCCAGTAACTAGAGATGGGGCACTCTGGGACTCCTTGTTTCACCATATTCAAATGGCCGAGTGTGCCTGAAGGCTCCGTTAAAGTGAATTTAGGGGCACTCTTCCTAATCTATTTTATTTCCCAGATCTAATTCTCGGTAGATAGATAGGTGGTTATATGATAATGATATAGTCGCGGATCTATATATGGCTTGGTATCTGACCCAACCGCCCATACAACGCTAGGGAAAGGAATAAGAAAACATATACCATCATCCGACAATAGAGATATGGAGGTGGAGATAGGAATAGATCGTATGGGCATTGGCTCACTCCCGGATCTCTCCCCCTGGGGGAGGGGAGGGGAGAAACAATTGGAAGAGGCATAACAGTTGGTGTTGGTGGTCCTTTGCTACATCTAGAAGGTGTATCTTAGAGCGTTCTTATTGTATCTGGTATCAGTCAAAATGGACCGGCTTTGAAATAGTTCTTGAAGCGTGGAATGGGTATTTCAAACACTTGACTATGCTTAGCCATAAGCCTCGACTCAAAAGAATGGGGTAAAACTCAATCACATAGTTCCTCCCTTTCTCTGTGACAAAGAGATTGACCACCTCTTTCAGAGATACCTCTGCTAGTATCTTCAGAGGAAGAAAGATAATCTCATGAGAAGGAGCCCCTCTCCCCTATCTATATATCTTATTTGGGGGAGGTTGAATATAGAGAGAGGGGGGATCTCCCCCACCCCTCTATCTATATATGCCCCATATCTAGATAGCCCCCCCCACCCCATAAAGAATAGGGGAAACTATATAGTAGGTCATCACCATATCTACCTATATAAGGTGTAGACACTGCCTTCTCATAGATAGATAGGGTTTCAAGATAGGGTCCCCCATCTCTATACGGGGATTCTCTTAATTGATAAAGGAAATTTAATCGACGAAGGAGGACCCTAGACAGATAGATATAGATATAGAGATAGAGATATGTGGCAGATAGTAGAGGGCCCGTGATATCCCCCATATAGATCTATATCTATCTCTCTCAGGTACTTGATTTCTATATCTATATCTAGGGGGCCTACTCATGTCACCATATAGTTAGATAGGTTCCGATCAGTGAGTCTCATATAGATAGAGATAGGGGAGGTTTCTACCCTCCCCCAAAAATCTCTATCTCCTAGCCCAGCTATATATCTACATGGTCCCTCTCCCAACTATCTAGAATCTATATAGTATGTCATTGGGAGGAAAAATATGTTATAATTCATCCTGATGGGTACAATTGAATCGGAAACTACACTAAACTACTAGATACCCCCATATAGAGTATAATAAGGATATGGGGCATTGAACCTAATCTATTGAGTTCCCCAGGTAGATAAATAGATAGGGACACCGATAGTTTGGGGTTCAAGAATTTTGATAGTGGAGGGGGGGCCCATGCCTTATTTGGATATGGGGCATTAGAGGGCCCACATGTTGCAGTAAAAATAATTTGATCTAATCTCTATAAATGGGGATGGGGATGGGGTTAAGGGTGTTTCGACTCAGTTCTATATATAGGGACATTTTCCCTAGATGGATCTCTATATAGGTTAGGGGTGGAGTTGAGTTTCTATCTCCCATATAGAGATAGGGGCCCTCCTCCCCCTCTGGCCTCCCTCTAGATAGTAGAGTAGGCCATCGAGACCAGGGTACCTTGCCCCCCCTCACCCTCCAAATAGAAATATAGGGGCGGGCCCCCTCCCCTCTCTATATATATAGATCTAGCGGATATATTTGATTGGGGACCTTCACCCTCCAAATAAATATATAGGAATGGAGGAACTACCCCCATAGAATAGATAAATGACCTTTCATCGAATGAGAGGAGAGCATAGATGAAGATGCCCAATACCACCATACCACCTTACCACCATACCACCCCATACCACCATACCATATAGTAGGTTGTTGGGAGAGATATCTATAGAGTCTTCCCCATGATTTGATCTCCTCACCTTAGAATAAAATCTTAATCATCTCTCTCTCACCAGTCACCTATCCATCTGCCGCACGCTTAATGTCAAAAAATCCTCCACTCCATAGAGAGGTGAGGTATGAATGGAGGTTATGTTGAAGGGAGGTTATGTTATTTCATATATGTAATAAAATAGTTTAGGAAGGACCACAGGGAATCTAGACAAGGGAAACTCCCCTCCCCCAGATAGAGAGGTGAATTTCATATTGAACCCCCTACCATACCATGCCATGCCATGCATATTTAGCCTAGCCTAGCCTATCCTATTCTATCCCCAATGAGATCAATTGACCCCACTAAATTAATCCACTACAAAGCTATGGTCTATATGGATAGGGCCCCAACTATAAAATAGAGAGTGTAGTAGGTCATCGGGGAAACCTATATATACTCCTCCTAGCTATATAAAATAGAATAGGGTATCTATACTTGGAGATTGAGATGTACAGAGTTTAAATAAACAGGCCCTCACACCAACAGCCCTATATAGGTAAGATCTAGAGAGGGGGGGACTTCCCCTCCCTTCCCTTCCTAGTGAATATGGTGGTTGGGAGGCCAAGAAATATATAGATAGGACCTCATGTACCGACCCTCTATAGTGATCTGGGAGGATGAACCCCACCCCATAGTAGATTATTTAGATAGGGGTATATAGATAGATATGGTGTCAACCATCTATAATGATCTGGGAGGCTGAGTAGACATAGAGTCAATCTAGAAATAGGGGAGAGGTATGATAGATGGATAGGTCCCTGAACCCTCTATAGTGATCTGGGAGGCCAAGAAGGGGAAGGAAAAGGGAAAATGAAATATATATAGTCTCACTATAGTCACCCCCTCCCCTAGAAACTGATAGGTCAACCTGGATGATAGATCACATGACAAACTCTATAGCATTCGATATGATAGATCACCTACTTTACTATATATATCTGGGCTATAGTCAACATCCTGAACTATATGAGTGACCTGGCTTGAACCCAATGATGCTGACGAACTACTATATATAGTTGAGAGCCCTATTTATATATGATATGGGGGAAGAGAAAGCTATAAACTACTTTACTATCTATATAGTTGCACTTGACTATCTATATAATTGCCCTTCTCTCCCCCTTAGGCTAGGCCAACATGGCCCTAAATATGGAACTAACCCTATATAGATCTATGTCATCCCACACCATATCCATAAAGATATGAGGGGATTGGGGGGAGGTTGAGTGAAGGTTGGGAAGGGTCTCTCGTCTATTCTAGTCATCACAGTATATATATGGCGACGCCCCTACTATTTACAGTATATCGTTGGGCCTTATATCTATATACTATATAGGACAATGAACACCCTCCCCTTGCACCCCTAGTTCTATAGAGTAGGTACGTATCGAATGTGTTACCCATAGATAAAGATAGAGGTCCTCCTTCCCTCCTTCTCTAGATGGAGATGGAGATGGGGGCCAAGGAATGGTCTGGTCATTTATGCGCCCCTATCATATATATATAGGCCAAAGAAGGGGAATCCTATATCTATATGAGGAGGATGATGGATACTATATAGATAGTGGGTGGGTCGAGCTCAATGAAATTAGGTTAATATCCATATGGGTTAGGTTACTATAGATAGGCCCTCACCCTTCAGATATAGATAGAAGAGTGGGGGAGTACCAACCCGCATAGGTAGTCACGTTAGCTTCTAACCCTTGAACTACCCAATTTGTCTATCTCTTCGAGTGGGTCATTTATGCTATGTTATGCGCTTGAACACCTCTACTGCTCTCTATATAGATATGGAGGAGGTTGGGGTTGAGGTCATTTATGTCTATGCGCTGTGACCATGTTATAACAAGGCCATTTATGCTATGTGCACTCGTATTATAGGGACCCAAATAGATAGATAGGGAGGTCGAGCTCCCCCTATCTAATATAAATATATTTATGGGGGTACAAATGAAACTATATTTTATGTCAATGAAACTATATACTGCGATTGACAGTCCTCTAACCCCATCTACTTCAGATTTGAGTGTTCACTATATAGATAGGGGTGGCTGGCTGTGGCTATATAGAGTTGGGTTAGCCCACATAACCCTCTCTATACTATGCCCCATTTCCATATAGATATTTTAGGGCCCTCCCTCCTAGCCTCTCCTTTGTCTGTGGTTGACTACAAATATTCTCCTCTCTATATATAGATAGATAGAGTAGGCCTCCCGAGCAAGCCTGTAGATCCATAGGTAAGCCATCCCTCTACAGATAAGATATATTACTCCCATCTAGATAAAACTCACTATATATAGCTGGCCACTAATTTGTTTATCAAGTGAGTGTAGTGAACCACCCTATATATAGATATGGCTGACTGGTGTGAGTGTGATATGTATTAAATTATACTATATAAATTGCCCCCCGAATAATAGATCTCTCCCTCGACCCATAAAATAGAGAGAGAGGGGGGACCGATCTCTTCTCTCCATCTCCTTATATAGATAGGGGGATATGTTCACCCCCTCACCCTCCTCTCATTTAGATAGGGATGGGCCCCTCCCCTCCCCTCTCCTCCCCTCCCCCTTTATATAGATTGATCAATTGATCGATTAGATCTGGTAGATAGAGATATTGGGGGCCCTCGCCATAAATATCTATAGGTCCATATCTATATAGATAGGGGCACCCCAATGGGGGAGAGAGGGTGAACTTGACTAAGACAAGAATTTAGACTTCAGATCGCCCTCATAGTCTAGAGGCCCTAGATTCGAGTCTACCTCGACCTTCGCTTGATCCCTTGGCCCTAAATCTCCCCTCTAACTCATAAAGTAGGGGGGAACATCTACTCTATATATGTATATGGGGTGCGTGGTCACCCCAGGGGCTCCCACAGTCTCATTCAGGCCCCATATCCCATATAGAGATAGGAAGAGGGGGGCCACCTAACACTCTCCTTAGACCTAGAGAATCAATTAGCCCTCTTGGTCCAACTTCTTCTCACTCTATATATGGAATAGGGGGCCTGGACTCTCCCCCATGAAACTCCCTATATACATAAATAACTAGCCGCCCAAATAGAGAATAGAGAGGGGCTGGAAATCCCAACCATCTATATATCTACACTATATAGGCATATATATATCCACATACACTAGATAGGCCAAAGCCCATATATAGCTAAGACCACCGTACCCCCTGATAGAGGAAAGAGGAGAAGTATGGGTGGGTCTCATCTATATATCGGGTGGGGGTACCTATCTAGATATGGTGGAACTCTCTAGATATGGGTCACTCAGACCTCCATAATTTTATTTTTTGGCTCAGACTATCTAGTCTAGAGGGGTGCATCCCATAGGTATGGGGCAGATGCACCTCATCAGTCGAATTCTATGGTGGCCTGGGGATCCATCTAGACTATTAATATAGCTCTATGTAGGGAGTAGAGTAGATTAGAGTAGAGTGGTATTATAGAGTGGGGGACGAATTCCTGGTCAAGGGTTGAGGGATGCTTTTGAGAGTATAGGTAGATGGATGAACTATCTGCCTTCTGTATTTTAAGGGGGTCTTCCTATGGCTTTGAGCCTATGAGAATGTACTCTGGCCCCTCAGGACCGACTTTTCTAGTCAAGGAATCAAGTGGCCTTATCCCCTTTTCTATTATAAGGTAGGGGCCTCTATATATAGGGTCACACCATATCTAAATATAGGGGGACCCAGATAGATACCCTCTAAATTAAAAGGAGGGGGTCATGGTCCCCCCCTATATAGATATTGGAGCCGAGATATAATAGAGAGGGAGGCCTCCCCCTTCAGATGGAGATATAGGTAGGTCTAGTAGATAGGAAAGTAGGTGGGTAGGGGGGAGAAGGGCCATGCCATATGGATTAGGTACTACAAGCCCCCCCTATCTAGACATTAGGCCCATTGAGGCCCCCATATCTAGACAGATAGGGTCCCTATATATATCTCTCAGAAAGTCCCAAAAACCCCTGTAGTAGTAGTAGAGGCGGATCTATCTCTGCCCCGCCTATATAGAGAGGGGGAGAGGGTTACAGTTTTCCTATATATCCTCTAGGTGGGCCCCCTATCCCATCTTGTTGGCACCCTATACTCTCTCTATCTCCTCTGTAGATAGATAGGAGCCCTCCATATATATCCCCTAGACCCTGAACTCAGATAGAGCTATGATATAGAGTCGAGATGAGTCGAGATATAAAGAAGGGGGCTAGATAAAGAGAATCCATATAGAGAGAAGGGGGGCCTCCCCTCTATTCTATGGGGGCTCTCTCCCCCATCTATCTATCTATCTCTATCTATCTATATATTTACGGAGCCCCTCTCCCTCTTTCTTGTCTGGTCCACCCCTATATAGAGAATAGAGCCAGGCTCCACACCCCCACCTTCCCCACCTAGGTTCTTCTCACTTCCAACCCTATCCCCTAAGGACGGGTTGTCCTGCTTCTAACCCCGTCTCTATAGAATAGATATGGCCGCCCGGAGGCCCTTCTTAACTTGGTAGGGGAGGGGCTAACTGATCAATGCCCTAAATAAATCTCTGGGGAGGCCCCCCTCTCTATATATTCTTTATCTGAGGGCCCCCGTCCTCACCCTCCAACCCTATATATAAAATTTGGGAGCCGAGAGAGTTCAGGGGGTGGGCCTATATAGATAGATCTGGGAGACCGATGCAAGCAAGAATTTCTATAGATTCTGGGTGCCCACAGGATTCCTTTCCCTCCATGATTTGATGGGGGTCGGGGAGTATGAAGGGTGAACAGAACATATCAACAATTTGGGGCTCGGGGAAGAAGGGTGTGCTAACCACACCGGGTTAGCACTCCCCCTCTCTATATATTCAGCCTCACCCCCAAAGATAAGATATATGTGTGACCTCCCCTACTCACCTCGAAAGGGAGGCCCTCTATATCTATATGGCCCGATCAGGTGCATATAGATATAGAGGTCGTTATCTAATGAATCTAATCTCAAAGTGTAGCCTCACAGATCAGCTCAAATGCATATATTCATTTCCATCCATTATATACATGATATAACCAACCGAGGGCCGCTCCTCTCTCTATATCTCTAGGGGAAGGTGGGGTTCGGGAGGGGAGACCCTCTCTCTATATTTGGGAAGGCGAGAAGAAGGATCTCCCCTATTTAGAGGCTATCCAATCAAGGTACCCTGACATATAAAGAATAGAATATAGCCCCCCCCATCTTTGACTAAGGAAGGAGATCTGGACCGATTGGGGAATAAAAGAAATTTCCCAGTTTCCGCGTGCTACCTCCCCCCCACCCCCTATATAGATTAGTGGGGTCTTCCCCCTCACCAAAACTCTATATAGGGTGGGTTTGTCAGACTTTGGTCAGGGAGGAAATAGAAACATTGCTAGTTCTATGTAGAGCTCCCCCACCCCCCGCCCTCTTTATAGTTCTTCTTCGTGGACCCTCTATATAGATTGGGTGGTGAACTCCTCTCCATTGGAGATAGTTCAGATAGGGGCCGCGCCACAACTATTAACCGAGATCTCCATATAGACTGATGTTGATGTTCTAGCCCTATCAGTTCTGAACCATTACATCACAATGATGCCACTCCACTCATACAGAGATAGAGGTTATCGAGTGTCAATGCTTTTCTCTATACTCTAGATAGTTCAGAGAGGGGGGGTGGGGGCTCGAGCATCCGCATTACAATCTCTATTCTATATGTATGGGGCACCCTATATAGATAGATATGGAGATTGAGCCCCTATAGATTTGGGGCCCCAGATCTCGAGGGGCGTCCAGGTGCTAGCTTGACTTGATTCACTCCCAGATATCTATATAGGGGGCACTCCCCAGAACTATAGATAAGCAATCTAGTTAGTGCCATATCTATATGGTATCGTTCACCCTAACTAACTATCTATATAGAGTTGATAGTCGATCATATCAACCCAAATAAATAGATATAGTTGGTAGTCGGATGGGGGGTATCATATCATGTATTGAACCACCCTCGGTGTAGGGGAGGGTGTGCTTGTGAGATGAGTAGCCAATATAGAGAGATATAGAGAGAGGGGGGATCTAACCCGCCCTCTCTATAGTTATGTAAGGGGGGCCTGCCTATTTATAGACTATACCACATACCACTTTCCTCTCCTCACCATAGTTATATGCCTCTCCTCACCATCAGCTCATACCCTATATATAGATATGCCCCCTATAGAGAGATCTAGGAAGAATCTATATCTATATAGGGCTACCTTCTCTATAACATCCCTATAGAGGCCCCCATCTAAACCCTCTCGGGGGGCCCCTATCTGAACTATGGCCATCTTAGAATATCAGAGTCACTATCTAGATGGCCTCGTGGATCTGATCTATATAGATGGAGAACCAACCCCATCCATATCTATAGAGGGGGTCAGCTCGAGAAGGTAGTCATGTTCACTAGCTATTGGAAGGGGAGTCAGGAAGGGATGAGATATCTCTCTCTATATCTATATATCTCTCTATATCTCTCAACCTATCTGAACTCTATATCTCTCTCTAGATCTCTCTCTCTCTCTATAGATATATCTATATCTATATCTCTCTCTCTATATATATGGCCTCCCATATCTATCTCATAATAAGTATAGGCGAGTGCCGACCATGTATTCAGTTTGTATGGAGAGAGTAGATATAGGGCTTCGTATCATGTATATAATAGAATTGAGCGAGCCATGAGGATAACACTCGACCTACTATATACATGATAGAGTGGTACTCTCTCTCAAGTAATTTTAAGTTATAGGTTGGCACTCAACCCCCTATCTCTATTCGGGCACTCGACATCTATCTATATCTAGGGTTTGTCGATCAAAAGCATGACTTTAGCCTCCCTCGATCAGATAGAACTATAGGGTCGTCTCTACCATCATTAGCATCCTCATCAATTTCAACAGTTCTCTATATAGGGGTGTCAGCATCTCCATGATTCCCTTTACTCATGCCAGATACCAAATGATACCCCACCGTAAGCACACAGAAAGGCTTCCCTTCGGGGATCTTCGGTATGCATTAGTTCTCTATACAGGGTCGGCCTCCCCAATCACTCAGTGAGTGAAAGCGTGATGAATACACTGAAATTCTAGCTGAGTATCACTGAGCCGATAGTGGCAAGTGACTAAGTGAGTAAGACTCATAATGAATGTGTCAAAGATCTCCCTCCTCACTCCCTCACCTTATAGTGGGTGGGTCGGTTGCTCGAGTCAATAGGAGCTTGTTTCTGGAAGAAAAGATGGAGAATCTGTATAGAAACACCTAGAGGAAGGTGAGGGGAGTGTATTACATATATCTGCCCTATCTATATATGGGGGTGTCTTACCAGAGAGGTGCGTGGGGTCTTGGAATCGGGCTGATCTCTCTATTCATCATAGAGATATATAGGGTGCACCACCCCACTATCTATCTATCTAGCTAGGTGCTCTCCTAAGTGATGAAGCATATTGATTCACCGAAGGCTCGAGAGCCATATATATATAGGGGCTCAGATCCACCAAACCATTATTAAGTGGCTGGACTATAGACTCTCTATCGTGGCGATTCACCAGCTCATTGAACTGTCCTATAGACTCTATATCTAGGAAGCATCTCGATTCACCAAACCATCCGGTATCAGGCCCTACCCTACTATCTATCTATCTATCTATATAGTTGGAGTTGGATCTAGATTGAGGGGAATGAATAGATCACGGTTGATGATGACGACTCTCTATGTGGTAGTCATGTCCACAAGGCCCTCTACATAGTGATGGTGATCAATTCATTGATCCAGATCAAGGGGGAGATATTGGGGTCGGCGATGATGGATCTCTATATGGTATGGAAGTTATGCCCTATCAAACTCTATGGGAGACCACCTAGTATCATTTAGGCTTGATATAGATTAGGAGATCTAGATTGAGGGGGATAGATTGGGGTTGGTTCTCCATCTATATAGATAAGATCTGCCCCTGATGGGTTATGGGGGATATATACTTATTCTATTCCATATATAGGGGGGTGACCTACTCTATATAGCTTGTGAGTGATAGCGAAGTGAACCGTTTGATCAATCAAGGGAACCACCCTCTCTATTCTATCTTATCTCGGCTCCCCCCTAAATTGGGGGGAGATCCCCCCTCTCTATTATATCTTATCTCACCATATAGATAGTTCAGGGCTCCCCTTGGGCTCAATATTCTCTATCTTATCTATATTTGGGGGGTTATACTCGGTTCCACTAGCTGACTAGAGGAGGTTGGCTAGTTCAAATTCTCATCCAACCTATCCCATAGATTTAAGGGTATAAGGGACTGTAGTTCTTGCCCCTCCCCCTCTATATGGAGAATTCTAGAGAAGCGGAAAACAATCGATAGGGTGTTGAGTCTATATATATATATATATATAGGGGAGGTGACAGGAGGATCTTATCAGAGAATCGATGATCCATTCGATTTATATTTGTGCAACACTAGGATAAGATAACGAAGAATCCAATCCCTAATCGATTCTGCCTATCCTTTTAGTTACTTGGATCAGATAATGGAGAAGGGTTAGAGAATCCCTATATATAGATATGACATCTTGTCCTGGAGATAGGGAGATAGGCCGCTCACCGCTCACCCCTATCTAGATATGGCAAACTAAATACCCGCTTCTATCACTACACTATATAGCTCCCCTCCCTATAGATATATATGTTTGTCCCCAATCTATAAGGGCCATATCTATCATTATTCCTGCAAGGCATAGTGGCCCTATATATCTTCTATATATATCTCTCTCTGTATCTCTCTCTTCAAGCGGATCATGTGAGATGTGGATAAGCCCTATATCTCTAAATGAGGGGGTTGATTCTATAAGTGATATGAGTGGGGCCTATCTAGACTCGGGGTGATCTTGAGGTCATTTAGTTGTTTGACCAACCCGACCCAATCAGATCATGTTTCTAGTTTAGAGCCCTATCCCTACCCCATAGATGTAGATGGGTCTGTCATCACCAATCCGGCACTATGATAATTCTTCACCGGGAACTCCTCGTGCTATGATTATTTACTAATGCACAACCTTTAGTTTGGTGGATGTAATCTGGAAACAAAACAACAACATAACACAAGAATACCATTGACTATGATAAGACAGAATGATGACAAATCTGAAATATCAAAATAAATTATAATATTAACATGAAACTGTTACAATCTCACCCACGAGGTACTTCAAGTGTTATTGACTTCACTTGCCTTTCACCAAGACTATGGGAGAAACTTTACAATTACACATCTTAATGGCTTCTTCAACACTCCTTTAAACTGATGGCTTCCTTCGCACACTTCCTATAATATTTCTCACTACTTTCTTCTATGCTAAATGAGGGGGGTGGCCTCTCTATTTATAGAACTTCCAGGCTTATCCATCTTATCTCTAAGATAGGATAAGAAATCCACTTTGACGAATCATGTTCCATACCTTAACTCTTATCTGTACATGCAAGCTTATCTGTTAAGATAAGATAAACCTTATCATTTTACACGGGTTCCACATTTTTAAACTTTTTACAAATAAAATACACAAAATATTTATGACCTCACTCCTTGTCTTTATTATCAATATAATATTTCTAATTCCTAATCATGTAGACCCTACTTCTCTAATTACCCAAACTTTGACATTTTAACATTACCGGACCACTTACGACAAATATTTACTTTTTACAACATTTCTATTGTACTTTGACTGTTACTGTACTCCACATTATTGGCGGCACTGTACTGACGGCACCGTTATCTTCTATCAGATGCTACTACTAATTATACTTAACAACATTCTATTCCTAATACATACATTAATGAAATAGAAATTACAGAGGAAAATTTTAGTGTCGACATCTTCCCCCTTCCTAGCTTCTACTCCGTCCTCGGAGTAGACTATTCTGGTGCTTGGAAAATATTCAACTTGTCGTGGTTGACCCATTTCGTAATGGGAGTGCCATCCAATTCCTCCAGTCGGTACGTACCATTTTCATGCACAACTGCTATTTTGTATTGCCCCATCCATTTTGGAAGAAATTTTCTCTGTCTTCTTTTTTTGTATCTGGAATCATATACTAGAACCAAGTCATTCACATGAAATAGAGACCATCGGATCTTTTGATCAAAGTATTCCTTCTGCTTCATTTTCTTCTTATGGCTTCTATCCTTTGCTATTTCTCTCATTTCCTCCAGCAAATGAAGATGTACCAACCTTTCTTTTACTGAATCACTTTCATCCATCCTTTCATTTTTCATAACTCTCACAGTGGGAATATCAAACTCAATAGGAAGAACTGGTTCAATGCCATAGGCCAACTGAAATGGGGAGTATCCTGTTGCTAACTTTGATGTTGCCCTATATGCCCACAATGCTGCATGAATCCTTTTATCCCATTTATGTACTTGCAAGGCTGCATATTTTACTAGAATTTGACACAACACAAAATTTGTTCGTTCCACATGTCCATTTGTGCTTGGCTTGTATGTTGTTGCCTGTGCTTAATAGAAAACTTATTGACTAGGGATTCTACCACCTCATTAATGAAGTGACTTCCTTGATCTGTTACAATTTCTAATGGGCAACCAAATCTGGTGATAATGCGTTCATACATGAACCTTGTCACTTCATCCATGGAAGCTATTTTCAATGGCCTAGCTTCAACCCACTTGGTTAAATAATTTGTGGCAACTACAATATACTTATTTTGGCGTGATGTAGTTGGAAGTGGACCTACAATGTCTATTCCCCACTTTTCAAAGGGACCAAGGGGAAGAATAGGACATAATGGAGCTGATGAAGTCTTATGGTTACCATGTGTTTGACAAATATCACATGTCTTACAATAATTATAACAATCTTTAAAAAGAGTGGGCCAGTGATAACCTGCATCCAGGATCCTTCTTGCTGTAAGTTGTCTAGAGAAGTGCCCTCCACATATACCATTGTGGAATTCTTCTAGCAGTTCGTTCCCTTGATCACGTCCAACTGCCCTCTTGTACTGTCCATCAGGTCCTATTTGAAATAATACTCCATGCAGAATAGAATATGGACGACTGGCTTGAGTAATCTTTCTCTTAGTCTTTGCATTGACACCATCAGGAAATTTGAATTCATTCAGATAATTCCAAATATCTATGTATTCACTAGGGATTGTGTCAAGGGATAACAATGCTGCATCGGGGAAATCATTATCATCACAAGATGATCCTAAACCATCATAGGCTCGAGAGAGTGCATCTGCATTGATATGCTTCTTTCCTGGCCTATCTATAATATCAAATTCAAATTCTTGTAGCAAAATTATCCATCTTGCTATCCTCCTTGATGGGTTAGGCTTATTTACAATATATTTTAGAGCCTGATGATCTGTTATAACTAGAAATTTTTGCCCTAGCAAGTAATTTCTAAACTTCTTTACAGCAAAAATGATAGCTAGAGCCTCTTTTTCAGTTACAGTATAATTTACCTCAGCACTGCTCATTTGTCTGCTCCCAAAGTAAATTGGATGTTCATTCCCATTTTCATCCAAAAGCTTCATGCGCCTTATTTCCTGGTTCATAAGTAACATCCTTCTTCAAGAACTGGGTTAGTGGCTGTGCAATCTTTGAGAAATTCTTGATGAACCTTCTATAGTAACCCACATGGCCTAAAAATGATCTCAACTTACTTCTATTCATTGGAAATGGTAAATCTTTGATATTTGAAACTTTATCAAGATCAGTACCAATACCATCTCTGGATACAACATGCCCTAACAAAACGCCTTTAGAACATCCAAAGACACACTTTGTAGGGTTTAGTGAGGCTTGTGCTTCATCTAACCTTTGAAATGTTGTCTCCATCTAGTGCAGGTGGTCCAACTTGCTCCCATAGATGTAAAAATCATCCAGAAATACTCTGATGAAGGTCCCAATGTAGAATTCGAACACCCTATTCATCAAACGCTGGAATGTTGCTAGAGCATTACACAACCCAAAAGACATAACTCTATAAGCAAATGTTTCCCAAGGAGTGGTGAACGTGGTCTTCAGCTGATCTTTCTCCGCTATACAGACTTGGTTGTATCCGCTATATCCATCAGCAAAACTATAACACTCCTGGCCAGCTACTTTGTCCAAGATCTGATATGAGAATGGAAGAGGGTAATGATCCTTCTTTGTTGCCTTATTGAGCTTCCTGTAATCAACACAAATGCGTAGCTTCCCATTCTTTTTTATTGAGATCACAATGGGAGAAACCCATTCTCAATTCTCCACAGCAAATATGAATTCTGCATCAAGCAACTTATCTATTTCTTCTTTTACAGTCTTGGAAAAATTAGGATTCATTCTATATGGCATTTGCTTTATGGGCTTAGCACCATCTACCAGCTCAATACAATGTTCTACCCAACTTACTTCACGGAGTTCCTTGTAATCAAAAGTGAATATGTGTATGTACCTTCGAAAGAGCTGGAGGTAGGATTTCTTCTCACTCTCCATCACAGCATCACCAATCTTTATTTGTTGGAGACGATCATCAACTTCTTCTTCAGATAATTTTATGAGGTCATGAGTTGGTGTGACTGGAAAGATATCCATGACTGAAACATCCACCTCGCTTTCTTCATCTTCAGTGTCCACTTCACTGGTACTAGAGTAATCAGAGGATGTCCAATCATCAGTTTCATCACTTGAATCTACAGGTTCTGCCTTATGATGTCGAGAGATCACATTTATCTTCACCCTCTCTCTACCACGTCCAAGTGTCATGAAACCTTCATTCCAGTAGTTTCTTGCATGAACTCTCCTTAGCCATGGTCTTCCCAGTAGCATTGGGTCCGCAATAGTACCATTTTTCATCACCTGAAAGTCTACCACACATACCACACCCATAACAGATATTGCCACATTTGAAACTACACCTTCTGGTTTAGTTTTTCCTTTATTTAATGACCTTAACATAAGTGTTGAAGGGTGATCAATTTTTAAACCCAACATATTCATTACAGACTCAGTCATTACATTAACTGCAACACCTCCATCAACTAAGACATCATGAATTGAAATACCATTACATAATACCTCAGCTTGTGGAGCATAGGGATCTACCTCTGCCTCCAAAACAGGGACCTCAACCTCCTTCCTTCTTCGAGCATTGAGTCCACCTCGCAACTCCCGTCTCTTCTCAGAAGACAGCCAAGAGTTGACCATATGTAATATTTGCAGGCCTTTTGGACAGATCTTCCAAGATGGAGTATGGTCCTTGCCCCTGTGAAATCAGAAAATCCTGCACACCCAACTTTCTTCTCCTATGTTTCTTACTAGTTTCTTCTTTCATCTTCTTAGGATCATTTCCATCTTGATTATCTTTTTCTTTCTTTCTTTTTGTTACAAACACATCTACTTCATTATTTCTGCTCTTATCTACTACATCAAAAGAATTCACAGGTGCTTTTCCTTTATCATTATCTCCTTTACCAGATGTAAAAGCTCTATTTGGACAATTATACTTATAATGACCCTTTTTATAACAACCATAACAAACAACTTCAGAAATATTTCTTTTTGGACCTCTATCTCCTCCCTGAGAACTAAATTCCTTTCCTTGAAGAAGATTAATAGTTAACTGACCCATCTTTTTGAGCAGATCTTCATACTCAGTAGATGTACTAGGAGAAATATTTGTGCTCACCAGGAGTGGTTGTGGATTCTGGACCAAAGGTGCTGGTGTAGGCTCTACTTTAGAAACAATTTCTTTGGGCTCCTCTTCCATGATTTCTTCTTGCCTTCTTGCAATCTCCTTTGCTTGTTCAATGGTAGCTGGGCGGTCATACTTCACTCGTTGTCTGATCTCTGGCTTCATCCCAAGAATGAAGTGCTTACAGAGGAGATTATCCACGCCATTCATCAACCCATCCGCTAGTCCTTCCTTCTGGATCTGGGCATCGAGCTTCCTCCTTAACTCTAGAACACGAGCATGATAATCCCTTATCTTCTCCTTCTCTCCTTGGGATAGCTTTGTGATCTCGATCATGAGATTTGCATATTTCTGTTGTTCACCAAATTCTTCAAGAAAACTTTCAGTTAATAAATCCCATGAATTTTTCACATTATCACCTAGTGTTTCAAACCACCTAAGTGCTGAACCATCCAAAAAGGTAGGAAAAAATTCAGTCCATTGTTCCCTTCTTATAAGGCCATTACAAATACAAGATCGTTTAAACTCTTGAATGAAAGAAGAAGCATCTTCATTAGATTGAGCTGAAAAAATAGGAATCTTTCCCATTTTCAAAAGTAACCACCGTGAAATACCAACCCACAAGTACAATCAACAAGACTTATGTGCACAAATAATTGGAATCACTATACTAGAAAGTGACTTTACACCTTTCTACAGTAAAATAGAAATGACCACGGTAAACTATGGAAAAACTTGACTTACTGCGGTAAAAACTAACTTTACTGTGGTAAACACTATTCACGATAAAAAGTGAAGTTACTGCGGTAAATACTATTCACGGTAAAAAGTGAAGTTACTGCGGTAAATATTATTCACGGTAAAAAGTGACTTTACTGCGGTAAATACTATTCCAGCAAAAATGACTTTACCATGGTAACTATTATTCATGGCAAAAATAACTTTACCATGGTAACTACTATGCACAGTAAAAACAAGGTTACCCTCTAATTGATTTTTGACTAAGTGGGAATATCTCTCCAGAAAATCTACCAATGAGGAATGGTCCCGGCAACAGAACCAAAATGTCATCACCAATCCGGCACTATGATAATTCTTCATCGGGAATTCCTCGTGCTATGATTATTTACTAACGCACAGCCTTTAGTTTGGTAGATGTAATCTGGAAACAAAACAACAACATAACACAAGAATACCATCGACTATGATAAAACAGAATGATGAAAAATCTGAAATATCAAAATAAATTATAATATTAACATGAAACTGTTACAATCTCACCCATGAGGTACTTCAAGTGTTATTGACTTCACTTGCCTTTCACCAAGACTATGGGAGAAACTTTACAATTACACCTCTTAGTGGCTTCTTCAACACTCCTTTAAACTGATGGCTTCCTTCGCACACTTCCTACAATATTTCTCACTACTTCCTTCTATGCTAAATGAGGGGGGTGGCCTCTCTATTTATAGAACTTCCAGGCTTATCCATCTTATCTCTAAGATATGATAAGAAATCCACTCTGATGAATCATATTCCATACGTTAACTCTTATCTGTACATGTAATCTTATCTGTTAAGATAAGATAAACCTTATCATTTTACATGGGTTCCACATTTTTAGACTTTTTACAAATAAAATACACAAAATATTTATGACCTCACTCCTTGTCTTTATTACCAATATAATATTTCTAATTCCTAATCATGTAGACCCTACTTCTCTAATTACCCAAACTTTGACATTTTAACATTACCAGACCACTTACGACAAATATTTACTTTTTACAACATTCATATTGTACTTTGACTGTTACCGTACTCCACATTATTGGCGGCACCGTACTGACGGCACCGTTATCTTCTATCAGACGCTACTACTAATTATACTTAACAACATTCTATTCCTAATACATACATTAATGAAATAAAAATTACGGAGGAAAATTTTAGTGTCAACAGGCCCAAACTAGGGAGATGGGCTCGCCCCCCTCCCCCTCTGTATATATGGGATATGGGTGGGATGAGAATATATATCTTACTTGCATATATATCTACGTCTATATATGCAACCATCACTATATGTATCTGGGATACAACAAGTGATGACTGGGCCCCCTCCTAGTTTAGATTAGATTAGAGATATAGAGAGAGAGAGATCTCTTGTAGATCTCTAGTTGACCGCCTGCCATATAGAGTATGGAGTGCCATATATATAGAAGGGGTCATAGATATAGAAGGGCGAGGTGAGCGAGCCCCTATTCTATATATATATCTGATCAGGTGCACCCACCTATTCTAGATGGGCTCAGTACCTCCTAGGGACCGGTACTATCCTCTCACTAGATATAGCCATATCTAGGCCCCTCTCTAGAGAATACATAGGTCGGTCAGTCAACCCGAGATCCTCTCCCCCATATAGAGAAAGGATTTGACTTGTATATCTATATACAAGGTATATAGAGAGTAAAGGGCTCCTATCTATATATGACGACCTACTACCTACTCTATATACTGGGAAGGTTGGTGATGCACGTGATGAATCAGTTGGGATTATATCGCCGTCTCCCATATCTCTCCTCTTTGGACGGCCATACCTATATATACTCTCTGGACTCTGGCATATAGATTCTATTGGGGGTGATCTCCCATCCCCCCTATCAGTCGCCTCTCAAATATAGATAAGATAGAGAGAAGGGGGTCAGTCGCATATGGATATATATCTATAGGGGCCAGCCAAAAGCTGAGAAACATCACAGATTCGACATGGAGCTTAGAGATAGATAGATCATAATGTATGTCATTTTGTAGCTGGGGATGAGATCTAACTGGCCCTTTGTCACTCAGATTTGTGGAGAGATGGATAACACCTTCAAGAGGATTTGACCTATCCTCACTACTTTAGGTTGTGCCTTTTGACCAAGGGTGAGAGGACCCGTAGTGTAACCTCTGTTTGATGAAGGAGATGGAGATATCCTTCTTTTGCACAAATTTTATGAAGAAAACCTTGGGAAAATATGGTCAATACTCCATAATTTAACTCTTAAGAGTTGTCACTTCTAAAAGATGGAGATACTTTCAAAACAAGGCTAAGGTTACTGAAGACATTATGAGATCCTGATTGTTCTGCATATTTTAGTAAATAGATTTTGTTCCTTTGTTGATATACAGGGAAAACAGGGGTAGTTCAGGATGGATTCATGGTTTTTGAATAATTTTGGTGGGAGATTGAGCAGGATAAATTTGATTATACCAGATCTTTGAGAAACTTCACAACAATGGAAACAACTCAACAACAAAAAGCTTCAGAATAGTTAAGATGTTCCTTCAACCAGAAGGTGTGCTTCAATGGAGGCCCAGATCAACACGTTTTCACACAATATTTGAGAATCTAACATGAAGGCTCAAGTTAAAAGACTCAATTAAACACCAAAATCTCTTATCAATCATGCCTAAGGTACACCCAAAGACTTACAGACAATCTTTATCAACAAATGACAGTGGAGTGATTTTAAATTTGTTTATCTCATCACAGGATGAAGGCTCTTCTTGAAATGAAATTGCAAATGCCACTAAACTATCACAGGGATGAGATCCTATGTGATTTCACAAATATTTCAATGTAAGATTGCAATAGGAACAAGAAAAACTACTTGCAGACATTCTGAAACAAAGAAGACAAAAATTGCTCCAAGATTGACACAAATTAATTTCAAAATTGCTTAAATTCATCAGCAGGGGAAAGCTTCCAGAGAAATCTCAGTGCTCGTCAATGGCTATACATCTGCAACCAACTTGACATGATAGAAAAATAACACAAAAGAAATTAACCAGGTTATCTTGGATTAGTCTCTCAGGAAGATGGGCTTTTCTCAAATTTTCTCTTAAGAATTTAACCCCTGACCATTTGCAAGAGTATTCTCATTGCATTTATACATTTTACTCACTCAATTTTCCCCCCAAAAGAGAATAATATTCTAGGGACCTTTGCTTGTTACCAATTTTCCTTAGAAAGTGATGTTTAACAAATTCACATCTGAAAGCTGCTAGGTGGACCAATTGTGAACTGATCACATTTCTTGGGCCCTCGACTAATGACTAGGATGTCATGCCACAACCTTTTTGACAATCCTTCTAATCATTCTGATTCTATCATGTGAGAAATCCCCTTTTTAATCATTTTCCAGAGGCTCTGCACAGCTGGATATGACAGGTAATCCTTTTCACCCTCGAGGCAACACCTTTTTCATCTTTTGCACCTGCAACCTCCATCATTTCATCCTTTTCCCTTTCTTTCCTCTGCAACTCTGCCCCACATCCATCTTCTCTGGTAATTCATTTTTGCAAGTTCCTGAGCAATTCCAACTTCAAAATATCGACCTTAACAATCCTTGGACTCACAAATTAAGTTCTGAATCCATTCAATGGCACTTTACAGATAAAGATGACAAGGAATTTCATCAAAAAATGATGAAAAATAGTGCGTATTCACATCTCCAGGAGTCTTGGAGAAAAAATGGTAGAAAAATAGACACAATACACAACAACCATTGATTCTTCCCCTTTTCTACTTTATATTATAGCCATCCATGTGTTTCCTTGGTGCAACTACAAAGGAGAAGTACAGGGGAAAGTTTCCAAACAAGCGCGGGCCTTCCACGTGCCCTGGGCCCAAGAAAAACACCTTTTGGCCTTTGAAAAAGTCTCAAAAAAAGGAGCCAGTGGAAGCCTCCACATGTCTCCTTGGCACATTTGGAGATGGTCCTCAAAAGTAGAGACCCTGAACAAGTGTGGGCTCACCACGTGTCTCAGTCTGACAGAGTTGTTAAAAAATTTGAAGGATCAGTGGAAGGTGCCATGTGTCTAGGGTCTAAGATAGTTTTCCTTGGCCGTTGAAAATTCCAAGAAAAGGAAGAGTGAGCAGAAGCCTCCAAGTGTCCTCCTGGCACTTCTTCAAAATAAAATTTAGGGGTTTGGTCCCCAAACAAGTGCGGTCCCTCCATGTGTCCCAGGCCTTAAAATTGCTTTGAAAAGTTTAAGTATAGAGCGGAGCCGGTGGAAGCCTCCACATGTCTCCCTGTTGTAATTGTTAAGGTGGGACCCTGAGGCTGATCCTCAAATGAGTGCCTATGCCCTCCACATGTCCATGGTCCACCAAAAGCTATACTGGTCACATGAAAATTTTTTCTAAGTCTAGGAAAGGTAGTGGAAACCTCCACGTGTCTCCCGATGCAACTCCAAGGCCAAACCAAAAGGTGAATTTTCAGATGAGCACCGACCCTCCACGTGGACAAGTTTTGAGTTGAAGCGAGCCTTAGAGTTTTCAAAGTGCCCGTCGAGCCACATCCAACCAGAAAGGGCCACATTTCCACAGATGCTGAGATGTAAATTTGACCAGGAAAAATACACCCATCAAACCGTAAAATGTAGGAAAATCACCATTTGCACCCAGAAATGAATCCTTCTTCAAGGACAGAGAATTTGGAAATGATATAAGGCCCAAATATGATCCTCTAAGCCATATCCAATCACATTTCCACAGATATTTGGGACAAAAATGATAGGGACAACAAAATGTGACTGTGGAAAATGGAAGGAAGGGAAAAACCTGAGTTTTACCCAAGTTACAGATTCTTTCACATGGACAGAGGAATGAAAAAAAAATTCTAGACTTTTAAGTGATCCTCGACCAAGGAAGGGACTGATCATGGAAACCAAATGGGGGACATATTTTTTATGCATCAATACGGGGAGATAGAAAGATGACAGAGCCCACAAACTGAAGAACTTTAAGGATAAACAGGGTGAGATCAATTTGAGCACCAACATCAGCTCCGACTCAGGGATGGGAACTCCCTATGAGTGCCACAAGAACAAATAGCAGACCAAGTGCCAAAAACATCCATTGGGAAATGGAGTCAAAGAATAATCTTGCAGAGTAGAACAATAATAACCAACTCCCCCAAGGATGAACTGAGAAACCAACAAAATGGCCACCAAGGACTAGGACAAACAAAAATAGAAAAACATGAAAGCAGAAAGAAACCAAAAGACTATACACTGTACAATGGAGCACACTGATTCAAAGAAAACAATCAAGGAAAATCTTCAAGTGCCTACCATTCTGGATATGACCATGCTAAGCAGTTCTGATATGTCTTTAACAGCTGGTCATATGATTGTCTCTCTTTTCCATCCAAGTCATTATCTGACCACATTTTTTTAGGCTTATCCTTTGTGCCTGGGTCAAGTTTTTTAACATCCTTTGAGGCTGCATCAAACATCAAAGTCTCAGGAAAATCATCCTTCTCATGATACCTGCATTGATCAATTTCATATTCCTTGAAAGCAACATAGCTCACAGAGTTATCAATATCAATATCTGCATGCAATACTTCATAAGAAGCATTGTTGGGGTCCTCAATAAGATATAACATTTTCTTTTCACCAGGTAACTTCACAAGGCTTCCTTCAATTGGAATGGTGGAAAAATACATATCCATCTGAACACTTCCACCAACACTTGCAGCCCACTTTCTTGATAACAACATGCCCCATTTGGCAGGGCAATCAACAATAACAACATCAAGTTTCAAGTTCTTACCCTGGATAAGCTGCAAGTTGTACCACCAAACCTTTTACACATCCTACAACTGGAACCTCTCTAGAATCCATTGCAGTACACTTGCCATAAGCTGTTGTCACTTTAATGTTCAATTCATTCATGACTTCTAGAGGCATAACATTGCATGATGCTCTGGAATCAAACATACAATTGTGCAGCAGTCTGTCCTTAATAATCAGTGTTGTAAAAAATGGATCAACATTTAATTGAGACTCAACCAAAGATGTTCCCAAGTAAACTTCAGGTGGTTCACCTAGTCTCCTCCAATACTTGGTGGTTTTTTATAGGTCTGCAATGGTTAGGAGTGTTTACATTATTTATATTTCTGCCTTGGGTGACTCCTATCTTCTTCCAATCCCAAATACTCAAAATCCCTCTATTTATGCTCAGGAATTCTAAGAAGTTCAACAATAGGGACAAAAATCTTGATCTGACTCAAGACTTGGGCAATGTCATAAGGAATGTATTTGGGTAATGCAACATTTGGAGAAAGATTGACAAATTCATTAGATGGCACAAGATTTTTCACATTTCTGGCATGGGGAGGAACACAAGTTCTACTTGAGACAACAAGGCCTTTTCCAGATGCATCTTTCTTTGGAGTTTCTTTTGGGACATTGGTGAGAACTGGGGTCTTTGGTTTGGCTTGAGGCCCTGCCCCTTTGACAACTTTACTTCTTGTGTTATGCTCTTTTTCTTGGGCCAACAACAACATTCATTAATAACTATCTATCCTCTTCTGATGGGATTCCTCCATCATACTTCTTAATCATTAAGATCTTAGGTACTCAAAATCATTATTAGGAAGTTCAAAATCTTGTACCATATCTATTTCTAAAGCATGAGAGGGAGGAAGAAGTAATACCCAGTGAATGCAATCCCAAAAACTTTAACAGTTCTTGCACTTATTCATTCAGTTGAAGTTTCTCCTTGTTGTGAACTTGTAGAGGAATCCACCATGCATGCATCATCATCAGTGTTATCATCATCATCAAATTCTTCAACTTTCTGATCTACTTCACATGGATGAATGGGGCAAGAAACAATTGTCACACCAATCAATTTCATTTGTCTCTTCAACAACAACAACTTTGGCATTTAGAGGATCAGGCACTACTCTATTTTCCCTAGCTTGGGGTTGTCTAGCTCCCATGGGTCCTTTACCTCTGTCATCAGATCTCTGATCATTTCTAGGATGATTTGTAAATATGTCTTGTCCTTGTTGCCTATGCTGACCTTGAGAACCTTGTCCAATTCCTTTCTCTACCCTGGCTAGCTTGTAAGAGATTTCTTTGATAGCCTCCAGCCAAAGTCTTTACAACTTCCTCAAGATCCACAACCTTACTTGATTGAGGCTTCTCTGGGTTGATCAGTTTAACACCCTCCCTCTTAGGAGGTTTTCCAACTACTTTAATGTTGTTCTCAATTTGCAGAGCCATGGTAAAGGCCTGCCTCAAAGTTCCAGGGTTCTTATCCCTCAAATAGTAAGTAATATTTCTTATCAAATGCATCTGAATACTTTATCAGACATGATTCATCACATGGCCTCAAATTAACAGGCAGTCTTCTCAATGTTTTGTTAAATCTTGTATTGAAATCATGCACTGATTCATTAGGATTCTTTTTTATATTTTCAAATTCTGATAAAAGAAACCTAGGGTCTGTTTTATCTCCATACTGCAATCTAAAATCATTCTTCATCTTAGTCCAAGAATCAATGGAATTATCTGGAAAAGATTTATACCAGTCCCTTGCATCTTCTTCTAGAGTATGGATAAACAATTTAATGTATACATCCTCAAATTCTATTTCAAAGTCCTCCATCATATTGACAAAGAGCTTCAAGTGTTGATCACCAGTGATTGCATTATTTCCTTGAAACTTAGGCAATCTATTTCTTACATCTTGTGGCACAACATTTGGATAGCCAACCATACCTCTAAAATTGATGGGACCAAAAGTATTAACAACAAATGGAGGTCTGGGTGGAGGCTGAGCCATATTATTTTGAGGAGGTGACCTTGGAGGAGATGCAAACTGATGAGGAGTGAGAGGTGTGTGTGGTACAGGGATGCAATTTTCAGAATGACTTCCCTCTAAAGGCTCTATTTCTTGGAAAACTCTATTAGATTTGGAAAATACTGGGGCAAATTGAGAAGCAAATGTTTCAAATACAAAATAAGGACCCTCTCCAGATGGAGAATTCAATTCAACAAAGAGACTACCTGATTCAGAAGCACTTGAGGAAGTATTGCAATCTTCAATCACAGGTTGATCAGTTTCACCAATGGAGATCTCTTTTCTTGATGCTTGATCTCCAACAACCTTCCAAATTCTTCTTCCTTCTGAATTAGACTTTCCCAACTCTTGAAACAACCTTCTACTAGGGTCCCTGGTGAAGAAATATCTTCTTCCTTCCAGCTTTGCAGAGATTAATGACAAATCTTACTTGATATATGTTAAGACACTGGTATTTATTAAGAATTTAAACAACACGGAGTCGCCACTAAGGATTTTCACCTTAGTTTGTGCAAATGCACTATGAAAGACCTATCAAATGTCTGTCAATACCAGATTCATGCAAATCTTACAAGATCTGCTCTTCTTCTACCCAAATTTATCAATGATGATACAAAATTTAGTGCAATAACTATATAAGATGGAAATATTGCACTCAAGAACTTACAACTTTGAAAAATTCTTACAGATCTGAACAGATAATGATGTTTCAGCAATGTATTAGCACTTACATCATGTAAGAAACATTACCAGGGTCTGTATGTATTGCATTTGTTAAAATACTTCAAATTTCCCTAGAAACGGAGCCACAGTGTTGTTTCCACAAAAATGATGGAGCCATAATGCCACTGAGTTTTGTTCTCCAAATAGATCTCAAGCCAAATAATCCCAGAGCCACATGGTATCTTAGATAGATCACTCAGTGTTATTTAGATCTTAGAGATAAATAGATCCTGGGTTTTTAGCCATGGATGAGATCTAATTGGCCCTTTGTCACTTAGATTTGTGGAGAGATGGATAACACCTTCAAGAGGATTTGACCTATCCTCACTACTTTAGGCTGTGCCTTTCGACCAGGGTGAGAGGACCCATAGTGTAACCTCTGTTTGATGAAGGAGATGGAGATATCCTTCTTTTGCACAAATTTTATGAAGAAAACCTTGGGAAAATATAGTCAATACTCCATAACCCATAATTTAACTCTTAAGAGTTGTCACTTCTAAAATATGGAGATACTTTCAAAACAAGGCTAAGGTTACTGAAGACATTATGAGATCCTGATTGTTCTACATATTTTAGTAAATAGATTTTATTCCTTTGTTGATATACAGGGAAAACAGGGGTAGTTCAGGATGGATTCATGGTTTTTGAATAATTTTGGTGGGAGATTAAGTAGGATAAAGTTGATTATACCAGATCTTTGAGAAACTTCACAACAATGGACAACTCAACAATAGAAAGCTTCATAATAGTTAAGATGTTCCTTCAACCAGAAGGTGTGCTTCAATGGAGGCCCAGATCAACACATTTTCACATAATATTTGAGAATCTAACATGAAATATCGAGTTAAAAGACTCAATTAAACACCAAAATCTTTGATCAATCACACCTAAGGTACACCCAAAGACTTACAGACAATCTTTATCAACAAATGACAGTGGAGTGATTTTAAATTTGTTTATCTCATCACAAGATGAAGGCTCTTCTTGAAATGAAATTAAAATGCCACTAAACTATCACAGGGACGAGATCATGTGTGATTTCACAAAGATTTCAATGTAAGATTGCAATAGGAATAATAAAAACTACTTGTAGACATTCTGAAACAAAGCAGACACTAATTACTCCAAGATTGACACAAATTAATTTCAAAATTGCTTAAATTCATCAGCAGGGGAAAGTTTCCAGAGAAATCTCAGTGCTCGTCAATGGCTATACACATCTGTAACCAACTTGACATGATAGAAAATCTAACACAGAAGAAATTAACAGGTTATCTTGGATTGGTCTCTCAGGAAGATGACTTTTCTCAAATTTTTCTCTTAAAATTCAATCCCCGACCCATTTGCAAGAGTATTCTCATTGCATTTATACATTTTACTCACTCAATTTTCCCCCCAAAAGAGAAGAATATTCGAGGGACCTTTTCTTGTTACCAATTTTCCTCAGAAAGTGACATTTAACAAATTCACATCTTAAAGCTGCCAGGTGGACCAATTGTGAACTGATCACATTTCTTGGGCCCTCGACTAATGACTAGGATGCCATGCCACAACCTTTTTGACAATCCTTCTAATCATTCTGATTCTGTCATGCGAGAAATCCCTATTTTTAATCATTTTCCAAAGGCTCTGCATAGCTGGATATGACAGGTAATCCTTTTTTCCTCTTGAGGAAACACCTTTTTCATCCTTTACACCATGGAACCTTCATCATTTCATCCTTTTCCCTCTCTTTCCTCTGCAACTCTGCCCCGCATCCATCTTCTCTGGTAATTCCCATTTTTTGCAAGTGCCTGAGCAATTCCAACTTCAAAATATCGACCTTAACAATCCTTGGACTCACAAATTAAGTTCTGAATCCATTCAATGGCACTTTTACAAAAGAGACGACAAGGAATTTCATCAAAAAATGATGAAAAATAGTGTGTATTCACATCTCCAGGAGTCTTGGAGCAAAAATGGTAGAAAAACAGACACAATACACAACAACCGTTGATTCTACCCCTTTTCTACTTTATATTATAGTCCATCCACATGTTTCCTTGGTGCAACCACAAAGGAGAAGTATAGGGGCAAGTTTCCAAACAAGCATGGGCCTTCCACGTGCCCTAGGCCCAAGAAAAACACCTTTTGGCCTTTGAAAAAGTCTCAACAAAAAGGAGCCAGCAGAAGCCTCCATGTGTTATCTTGGTGCACCTTTGGTATGGTCCTCAAAAGTGGAGACCCTAAACAAGTGTGGGTTCACCACATGTCTCAGTCTGGAAGAGTTGTTAAAAAATTTGAAGGATCAGTGGAAGGAACCATGTGTCTAGGGTCTGAGACAGTTTTCCTTGGTTGTTGAAAAGTCCAAGCAAGTGAGCAAAAGCCTCCAAGTGTCCTCCTGATGCTTCTTCAAAATAAAATTTAGGGGCTAGTCCCCAAATAGGTGCGGTCCCTCCACGTGTCCCAGGCCTTAGAAATTTCTTTGGAAAGTTTAAGTATAGAGTAGAGCCGAGTGGAAGCCTCCACATGTCTCCCTATCACAATTGTTAAGGTGGGACCTGAGGTGATCCTTAAATGAGCGTCCCCTCCATGTGTCCATGGTCCACCAAAATTATACTGGTCACATGAAAAAATTTGTTTAAGTCTGGGAAAGGCAGTGGAAACCTCCACGTGTCTCCCTGACACAACTCCAAGGCCAAACCAAAAGGTGAATTTTCAGATGAGCACCGACCCTCCACGTGGACAAATTTTTGAGTTGAAGTGAGCCTTAGATTTTTCAAAGTGCCCCACCAAGATGCATCCAACCAGAAAGGGCCACATTTCCATAGATGCTAAGATGTAAATTTGACTGGGAAAAATACACCCGTCAAACCGTAAAATGCAGGAAAATCACCATTTGAGCCCAGAAATGAATCCTTCTTCAAGGAAAAAGAATTTGGAAATGATATAAGGCCCAAATATGATCCTCTGAGCCATATCCAATCATGTTTCCATAGATATTTGGGACAAAAATGACAGGGAAAACAAAACATGACTGTGGAAAATGGAAGGAAAGGAAAAACCCTGAGTTTTACACCCAAGTTACAGATTCTTTCTCATGGAAAGAGGAATGAAAAAAATTCTAGACTTTTAAGTGATCCTCGACCAAGGAAGGGACTAATCATGGCAACCAAATGGGGGACATACTTTTTATGCATCAATACGGGGAGATAGAGAAGACGATAGAGCCCGCAAACTAGAGAACTTTAAGGATAAACGGGGTGAGATCAATTTGAGCACCCCTTGTCCTCTTATTTCAAGGTAGGTGGGAGTGCCTAGTGTAGCGGGAGTGTAGTGAGGAGAGAAGGGTTGTGTGCCAGATATATAGATAGGGTAGGATAAATGCAGGGTGGAGGAACTAATGACTATGGAATGGGAATGCTGGGGTGGAGAAAGCAGTGTTTGCACCATATATATCTATATATGGGGGGCGGGGTGACTCTCTATATATAATTGGCACTCAACTGCCCCCATCTATATATATCTGGTCCCCTAAGTAGAATTATATGGGCCCAATGGGACTATATGCTATGCCCGACAGGGCCATCAACACATACATAGATAGGGGTCTAATGCATGAATGATTATATATAGATATAGGGACTCTACTCTCTATAACTAGGTTGGGATAGGCCAATTATAGATATAGATATAGATATAGGGGGATGAAAGGATCCTCCGTGGTCTCCCTCCCCCCTCTCTGAACGATATTCTCTTATTATTCGTTCCCGAATCATCGAATGAATCTGAGGAATGCCAAATTGGAATCAGTCTAGCTAGATACCGGGAGGGACTATCACGAGTTACACACTCATCAGCCTCAATTCAAAGGTGTGCTGGTTTGAGTGAGGGTCTTTATGTCTAATGATAATAGATATATGGTTATGGGTTCAATTCATCACATATAGAACGGTCGATGTAAATCAATTCTAAATGAATAGATGATCAATGGTCATGGGTTCAACGTGGAGAGTCGTTGGCCCTATCTTATATATCTGAGGGCCAGGGCCATTATATTAGGAGAGCCAGGGCTAGGGCATTTACTCCTTTACTAGGTTTGGTTCATTGAACTAGGTTGGTTGGTTGATCGAGGGCCCTGTGGAGATTCTATACAGTTACAATCAGCACTCCGACGCTCTCTATATATCATATCATATCTATATGGCGATGACCTACTCTATAGAATATAGATATATATATTGCTGGGAGAGGCCCCCTATCTGGTTGATCACTCTTGATTGTGCCAAATGGTGACGTGATTGTGCTACTACAACGAAGTGATTATGCTGCTATAGTGAATTAAGTGATTTCCAAAGAATATATAGGGCGAAGCCCCATCTGTTTATTGTATTAATTGAACCATCAATGAAGAAGTTATCTCCTCCAACAATCTGGGGGGGGGGGGTTGATGAGTGGGCGGAAATGGGTTGGTCTAATTGGGCCACCCCCCATATTGAGAGGCCCCCCACCCCATAATCGATAGTCATTCGCATATTATCTCCGAACATATCTTTGATCAAGATATCTAGACATCATTTCTTGCATCTTTAGATCACACACATGTTACATATATAATCAATCATAGAATAAATCTATATACGACTAGTCATATATATAAAATATGACTAGTCGATCTGGTGGTGCCACTCATGATACGTATAGAATCCATATCCATCCATTACAGGCTTATATATCTAGGCCCCCCCTCTCTCCCCCCCTTTTATCTATATAGGGGAGAGAGGGGGGGAGAGGGACATGGTTGCCCTCACCCCCTTTCCTTCATGAGAATGTCGTTGGCCTATATATCTAGGGGCCCCCTCTCTCTTCCCCCTGCTCTCTCTATGGGGGAGAGGGGGGTTCAAGTACTGGTAGGATAGGTAGGAATTCTCTCCTCGGTATGCCGTTCTCGAGTAGAAAGAGGGAACACAATGAAGTGGGTGATGTTGGAATTTGCACCCATTCGTATTTATTCAGTAATCAGTTTGCTAGTCTCTTTGATCCTACTTGTTGTTCCCTTCCTATTCACTTCCAATGGTTCAACTTACCCGGAGAAATTGTCAGCCCATGAGGTTTTTGAGGTGATCCTTAGTGGACTAGAGAATGCAAAATAAATCTCGAGTGATCCTGAGACACAATCTTTAGCTCAGGCACAATCTTCAGCCGAGAATCACCCAAACCCTCTCAACTCGTGACACTGAGAAGAACCCAACCCTATATATCTATTTGGGCTACGCTCAAGTGAGATTTATGGATAGATGAGACAACAGTGTGTAGGGCATAGCCCCTCTTTGAGTTAGCAAAGTGAAACTGGTTTATTGCTATTCTACCAGCAGGAATCTGTGCAAGTCTCACAATATTCTACCTTCGGGGTTTGGGATCTCATCCCAGTAGAGGTATTTCCAACTATAGAAGAAGGGAAAGAAACAAGGTGGGGAGATAGGAAAGATCTGAAGGGAGAAAAGAAATGAATTCCAAAGCAGAAAGGTCATAGGGTCTATGTTTTGGGCTGGTAGTAAATAGAGCCGAACTTACTCACATAGACAAACAAAGCAATACTGATGAATAAATGACAATAAAGTAGAAGTAGATTCAACAGAACAAACATACAGATCTAACATAAGAAAGGTCTGATGTAAAACACAGGTATTCAGCACAAAGTCTAAATATTGTATTAATATTTGTTTCTGTTACAAAAAGTTCAAAGTCTTTTCTTCTTACTTCTATTTTTCATCTGAAAAGTATCCACCACTTGAATACAACAAGTATTCAAGTATTTATAGAAGAAGAGAAGGAAAGAAGCCAAAAGCAAACCAACCACCTAATTACAAAATATCTACAAAAAATATCTAAAAGTCAACTATTGACTTTTGGCAACTTGGTGGATGACATCATCCCATGGTGCAACATGGATGATGTCATCGTTTATGCCAACATACTTTTAGATATTTACAAAAAGAAGAAGAGAGGAAGGATACTATTTGTCATCATCTGCGTAGTCGAAAGGGAGTGTCCTGCTTCTGCTGTTGCTCGGGAGAAGTGATGTTGAACTGGGCCCGATATTCCATGAACTTGCTGATCATGGGCTGAAGTTGATCCTGAGTAGGATCCTTGTGGTGATAGCTGATAACTTCGCAAGTTTCACGTTCATCCATGAGCCTTTCTGGGAGCTTGGCATATTCATTTCCCAGCCTCTATCAGGAACCCTATAAAGTCACGACAGGCCAGAAGGTTGTTGATGCATTCGGTGTCGAACGTGGCTTCTGGCCCTAACCCTTGCGAGACGATCTCCTTAAAGATCCAAATAGTTTGGTCTGCCTTCCTCAGGGTGAAAGAAGGAGTGAGCAGGCCTAGGGACATTCTCAAGATGATTTGCTCCATCTGGTGCATAGCCTCCAAGGCTTCCTCTTTGACTTTATCTATCTTTTCGAGGACAAACTCCAACTGATCGACCTGGTAGTCCAAAGTAGACAGGACTTTGTTGGGCGCTCTGGGGTGATTGAAGATGCCAAACTTAACCAGATCTTTGACTGAACAGTCGAGCATTTTCTGGAAGGTCTCATGCTAGAGCCTAGCATGGTCCAACTCTTCGGAGATGGGTCCCGCAATCACCTGGAGTGCCTTGTTCACCTGATTGATGTTCTGATACAACTCGGTGAACTTGACGATTACTCCCTCACTTTCCTTGAGGATTTGGTCTCTCCAGGTGGACACTGCCATACCCTGCTCGCCGATTTTGGCATATTCATTTATCTTATCCTGGCTCAGGGGCTCAGGAGTTTTGGTGGCAGTTGTAGGAGGTGCACTACCCATTTTCTGCAAGGCATGGAGAAGATGTTTATTTTGCTCCTTTAATAGCCTCTTTTCTTCCTTTGCTTCCTGAAGTTTCTTGCAAAGGGAATCCACTACAGATAGGGCCTCTCCTTGAAGGCTTTTTGAAGATGTTCCCATCGTGACTTGGGTCACTGTATAATCTATCGGAGACAGATCCTTTTTATCCTTTAAAGGATCGGGATACGTGATCTCCATTACTCTCTCTCCTGATGCACTCTGAGAGAAGCGGGTTATAGGCTTTTGCTTCTTGGCCCCCTTTGATGGGATGATAGAGAAGTCCATCGGTGCGATAGGAACTTTCCTCTTTTGCTAGCTCAGGTGTTGAGAGATCCATGCTAGACTTATGGGAGTGGGACCAAAAGTAGAAGAGGGAAGCAGCTGCAATAGTAGAGGGAAAGTGCGTTGAGACACTTGGTGGCGGCATTGAAAGAGAGGCCAGCGAAGTACTCAAGGGAGGAAAGGATACTGCAGGGGAGGTAGTCAAGGGTATGGAAGGGAGCTGAGAGATGAGAGAAGAGATGGTGGGGGACAGCTCCGTGAGAGAAGAGAAGATGGAGGAAGAGGAAAGGGGAATAGTGGAAGATGGGGGAAGGAGATACGACCAAAGGAATGGTCACTTGGGTCACACGAGGAGGAGGAGGAGGAGAGGGAGAAGGGATAGAAGGGACCTCAGTAGTTGTAGTAGTGGCAACATCCTGAGTGGATGTGCCCATCGGAACATCTTCGGCCGCTTCTTTCTCTAGAGATAACAGGCTTACTACTTGTTCTTGTGCGGCGGAAGGGGGACTTTCAGGAGCCTCTTCTCGAGTAGATCTTGATTCACCCTCTTTATCCTTTCCTTTTACTTTTGGTAGATGTTTTGGTATGACAGGTGCGTTGCCCAATGGAGATGTAGTGAAATCTACCCCGAGGTAGATGAGGCCATTCATCCTGCACCAGTGTTCTGTCCGCCACAGAGTTTCTTTGACCCTTTCTTCAATGGTCTGGGGTGCTTTGGTTCTGTCAATTGCAGTAAATGGCCAGTTGTCCCCATCCGTGTCAAGATATACCTGATCAACTTCTTGATCAGTAGTTTGATAACCTTTCGGGACAATGGCCACGCCGTACTGAATGATATCTGCCAGGGCCAGGCGAGAATGGTCCTTTCTTCTGAGCTCGACCTCATGGTACAGGTCGATATAAATGTCCTCGATCTGTGGAAGGTGGATAGGATCGAGTTTTTCCTTGGGAAGGCAATTCCTTGGATCAAAAGTGGGCCTCGTCGGGAAGTTGTGCTTCAGATTGAGTAGTTCTAGCTCAGCAACCATTTCCCGGGCTTTGTGATGAGACACACAGGTGTATCTACCCACTGTGAGGGGGAAAGGAGTTCCACCCTTCTTCCTTTTCAAGCACTTCTCATGGTATGTCACGAGCTGTCTGGATAGCTCTAATAGGATCAGTTTGGGGCCAGCATATCTCGGTAATTTGGTGGGCTCACCCAGGAAGTTAGCTACCCTGAGATAGGTGAAGGTTGGGAAATTATGTGAATAAGGCCCCCCACTTCTCTGTTGCTGCGACAATGCTCTTGGTCGTTCGACCGTGAGTCATGTTGGGCCTCAATAGGTAGATGATGCTGTAGAAAAAGGCATCGTTGATTTTGGTGAACTGTGAGATGTTGTTCTCCAGCTTCAGCTCTGGGTAGTACTCATATATTCTCACCTGGGGCCAAACCCCGCATCGGCTCAATGCTGGATAATCCCTTTCTGAGGTTGCAGCATAAACTACATAGGAGTTCATGTAGAACCTCCCCGTTGTGGTGAGTTGTTGGAGCTACTCGGATATGGTACTGCTTATTATCTCTGCCCACTCGAAGCGTTGATCAGGTACGTTCTTGCTCATGGTCTCCAGGTACCTGAGCATCCACTTATGAAAGTAATGGGCATCAGAAAGCCCAAATACTCTACTCAGGAATGTGATAGTATCACTTAGTTCCTCAGAGAAGTCACTACGGTGAATAACCTGTGGCCATCTGGTTACCACCTTCTTGTTCTTTAGGTACACCTCATTCATCAGTTGCATGCACTGGTCTTCATTGTCCTCCCAAGCCTTGGTGCAGTCTTCTTGGCTTACGGCCATGAAAGTGCCAGTGGTGAGGGATGCCAAGCATGATTTCGAAGTGTCAGGTGGTCAGGTTGATTATGACTTCACCCTTTTCATTTTGGACACACCTCGTGTCTTTGTTGTAGCAGTGGGCCACTACCATCATGAATTCATTGTTCACTGCACTGACGGGGATCCCCCCAGCAAAATGCAGGCCACTGCCTACTAGTTTGTCCATCCAAGGACTCCCTGTGACCCTCCTGGTTCTGGCCTAGAAATCTTCCATATCAATGTGACCGAGCTCTGAGTCTCTTATATCCAGGTCACATTTTTCCTGAGACTCAGGCATTCTGACCCTTTGGTACTTGTACTTCATCTCTTCCTCTGTAAGCTTGGCTTTACCCTTAGACTTGGTTAGTCTCTTGCTTGATGTAGACATATGTGGATCTGAACTCAATTGCTGATCTGCAAGAAGAAGAAGTGAAACCCAATGTAGAAAAGCCATGTCAGCTGTTAGATCTTCCATTAAAGCGCTACAGAAATAGAATGAGGAGTTAGCAATTTTAAGGCCTCAGGGCGCAGGGCGCATGAACACTGCAGGCTGCAGGGTTAATAGTATGGTGCACAGGAGAAGGGTGTTACAAGGAAAAAATTAGCACCAAAGGGCATAGGGCGCAGGAATGCTGCACATGACATTTTGTTATTGTAAGCAGAAGTGCGCCTGCGCACCATTCATATGTGTTTTATACTAGGCGCATATATTTTTCATGTTACACGGAACTTTGGTATGCCGATGGGTGTAGGGTTGATGTGTGTAACATAGGACTTTATGTGCGCAGAAGGGGAACTAAGAGGGGATGGCGTGGCATTTGGCGGGGAAGGTTTGCATGACAAATATTTGTAATGTAACATGCTCAATGCGCCAAGAGGGTGCAGGGTTATTGGGTGTAGCAACTTTAGGCGCCAGGGGGAGTTTGGCGCATTTTTTACATGGACAAGTGTTTTGGTGTCAATGGAGGAATGCGCCTGTGCACACTTATTAGGATTTAGAGAACGCAGTTTTCATATAGTGCAGGGAGTTTATGGGGTGTTGCAAGAAAGAAAAGTGTTCCTTCTGGGCGCGACTGTATTTTATGTAGCAGGGTGGTGAATGCGCCAAGAGGGAAAACACAGTTTAATACGAACTTCCGAGTTTTCTTTCTTTCCTGACAAGTTTGCATGTATCTTTAGGCCTCTTTTACAGGGTTTTTTGGTGGTGAAGGGGGTGCACAGCAAAGAGGTCCAAGTTATTTTTTGAGGCAGATCCCTCCTTACCAGTAGATCTGGAAAGAGGAGGAAGAGCTTGGGGGAGAGAGACAACAAGAATAGCAAAAGTGGGGGGGTTTTATGGAAATCCATCTATCTATCCTACACACAAACAAACAGCCAACAACAAAACTAAAACATGAGAGTAACAAGGACCACTTACCTAGAATATATAGAATGTGAGAGGTGAAACGGGGTCCACGAACAAAACACGAGGATGACAGGCGTGCTGACAGGTGTAGAGGAAAAAAGTTATCACGTGTTTTTCTAACTAGTGAAAGTGACAGGGCGGATGTGCCTATATATAGGCAAAGGTGCAATAAATGCGCCAACCAATTTTTCAAGTGGCACATCAAAACTCATGTTGACACGTAAAATGGTGAGCCCTTTGGTATGGATAAATGCGTGTCAACATAGAGATACTTGCGCCTTTGGCGTAATTTTAAGACTGTCAACATCCCATTTCATACACCCTTTGGCACACCAAAATATGGCGCAACAATTGATGTGTCAACACGAAGGCGCATGCACCTTGGTGCACGCAAGAATGGCACATCACGGGAAGGCGCACCAAAACATGTGTCAACACCGTCAAAGGGTGCACCAAAGGAAATGAAGGGGGTGCAAATTTACTCTGTGTAACACAGATAAAAGGTGCACCTAGCCAAAAGGGACCAAAATGGCTAAGTTCGGAAAACTAAATTTCCTGGAAAGGGATTTTGCAACGTTCCGAATGCAGAGGGGTCCATGACGAGGGACCAGGACAAAATTTGGTAAGGCTACCTATAAAATTTCCCTCGACAATTTTACAGGATAACAGCTAGCTCTTTCTAGGGACTATCTTTGAGTGAAACTTAAGGGTAGAGAATCCTAGATTTTCATGTGCCTATCCATTGGGTTAGAGAGTCAAAAACAAGGGCGAAAATGGAAGAAAACACACATGAAAGAAAACACACAACAAAAGCAAACTGTACAAAGAAAGAGAGCAAGCTCTACTTCCTGAATATTTTGAGGTGCTGCCCACTATAGGGAAGCGGGAGATCAGTTCCGTCTAGATATGAGAGATAGAAGCTATTTTCTCCATTGAGTTGTTTGATCTTGAAAGGCCCTCTCTATAGAGAATCAAATTTCCCATGCATGCCCTTCGGCTCTCTCCATTTGTCCCACAAAAGGATGAGGTATCCCATCTGGAACTCTCTTTGCTTATCTTTTTTATCGAACAGCCTCTTGAATTGATTCTGATGTTCAGTGATCTTGTTGACCACTCTTACTCTCTTTTCTTTGAGCTTTGTTAAATACATGATCCTCTTTTCAAGAGAATTTTGGAAAGTCTCATCTTTAATTGCTTGTGCCAAGCATAGAGTAGGGAGTTCCACAAGAAATGGGAAGCTCGGCATCAGTTCTATATAACACTTGGAAAGGCGACATGCTGAGAGACCTCTTGGGAGTAATGCAGTCTACCCACAAAGCGTCGTATAATGACTTGTGCCACATTCACTGATTCTCATCAACTAGTTTCCGTATGATGGTCACTAAGTTTTTATTACTGGATTCTGCCTAACCATTTTCCTTGGGGGTAATAATTCGAGGCATGAGCCAAGGTTATCTCGTATTCATAGAAAAAACTAATAACTTCCCATGAAGAAAAGTTGGAAGCATTATCAGTAACAATCTTGCTTGGAACGCCAAACCTGACAATGATATTTTCTTTGATGAAACTGTAAACAACATCGGAAGTGGCATGCTTGACAGGTATGGCCTCCACCCATTTTGTGAAGGAATCTATTGCTGTCAGGACATAACTATTTCCGACACTCGATTGGGGATTGAGTGCACCGATAAAATCGATTCCCCACTACCTGAATAGTTCATCAATGATGACCAGCCTGAGGGGAAAGGCAGCCAATTTTATCTTACCAACAAATTGCTGGCAAGGTTCACACTTTGCTACCCAAGTGGCTGTATCTTGGAAAAGTGTTGGCCGATAGTACTTGGCCCGGATGATCTTGTGTGCCGTCACGGAAGAGGAGAAATGGCCACCAAAGGCTGAATCATGAAAACTCTCAAGTAACTTTACCTGTTGTGGCTTTTCAACACATCACAAGAAGATGCCATCTATTCCACGTTTGTATAAATCAGTCATCCCAGATGACATATCTGGTTGTTTTGAGATTTATAGCACGCTTCTCCTTTGTGGTTAGATGAGATGGTCATTCACCATAGGTGAGAAAGAAAGCAATATCGGAATACCACTCATCACTGGTCATGACAAACAGAACCATAGGTAGTGAATCAGCTTTCTCCAGCTGGCTTTGTGCTCCACTAGCGCAATCATCTTTTCCGTCAGGGTCTTCTAAACCTTGGTTTTGAGCCATAAGCTGACATAGGCCCTTGCCTCTTACCAGCTTGGTGGGTCTTATATCTAGATCATACTCTTGGACTTCTACAATCCAATTTCCTCACAAACTTCCTAACTCCTATTGAGTTAAGATGGACTTGACTGCTGTGTTAGGAACTAGGACTGTTGTATGAGAGTTTAGAATGTAGTACCTGAAGTTCTTAACTACTTTGACCATGACGAAGGCATGCTTTTCTAACTGAGACATCTTCAATTCATGAGGCTTTAGGGGAGAGCTCATGAATGCTATTGGGGATTCAACATCCTCATAATTCTTTTGCATTAGGATAGCTGACACAGTGTGTTCGGATGCATAGCTATACATGATAAAATCTTTGGAGAAATCAAGACATACCAGGATTGGCGCGTGAGCGATGGAGGATTTTATATCCTCGAATGACTTCTTTCCTTCTTCGCTCCACTAGAAAGTTGGTGATCCTTTCATCATGCTTGATATGTGGCGAGTCTTTTCAGCAAAGTCAGGAAAAAAATGCCTGAGAAAGTTCACCTTTCCGAAGAAAGAGTGAACGCCGGCCTTGCTTGTAGGTAAAGTAAGGCTCCGAATAGCCTTAACCCTTTTGGCATCTATCTTCATCCCTTCCTTGCTTACAATGTGTCCCAGTAACTTTCCTTCTGTGACTCCAAAAAAAACTTTTTCAGATTAAGGGAAATCCCATGCTCTCGGCATCTAATCAATACCTACTCCAAATGATCACAATGATCATTTCACCACTTAGAGAACACAGTTAAGTCATCCAAGTAAACTACGATGACTTTTCCCATCATTCCTTTGAATGCGAATTCCATGGCCCACTGAAAAGTAGCATGAGTATTAATCAGAGCCGAAAGGCATCCTTGTTGTAGGTGAATGTACCCCACGGGGTAGTGAATGTTGTTTTGAATTGATCTTCGAGTGAGATTTCAATCTGATTGTATCCTGAAAAATCATCAAGCACGGATACCATTTCTGATCTAGTTACTACTTGCAGAACCTGATCCATTATGGGAAATGGGTAGTTTTCCTTTAAGGGATGCTTGATTCAGGTTGCAAAAATCTACGCAAATGCGTATCTCACCATTCTTCTTACATACTGGCACAATGTTTGCCACTCAGGTACTATGATGGATAGGAAAAATGATCTGTGCATCCATCATTTTCTAAATTTCACTGTGGATAGTACCTGAGATCTTAGGATTGTAGTGTCTCTACTTTTGGCGAAAGGGTTTTACATCTTCTTTCAACGGGACGTCATGCTAGACGTCCTTTGGCTTGAAATACTTTAGATCAGCATAGGACCATGCCAATACATCCATGTATTTCTTCAGCAACTTGATGAATTTCCGCTTCTCTTCGGGTGTGCAACATTTTCCAATGTTCAAAAACTGCGGATGTTCTACCAAACCTAAAATTGACTGGTTCAGTTTCTGGGGAGGAGTTAGGATCATCTCACCTTTTCTTTTTGACAAAACGATCATGCCTGTTGAAAACCGTTCCAGCAGCAGGCATTTTGGGTTTCTATTTCCTTTGAGCAACATAGTGCAATCATTTCCTTCAGATCCCATTCTGATCAGTAACAGACTCACGACCCGTGGAAGTAGATCCTTCAAAATGGAGCTCATTAAAAATTTTCCACTTTTTCGAGGAAAGGCAATGAAGTGATTGCATCGTTGAAAGGGCAGGGCGAGAATGTCGGCACGCTGCGGTGGGGGAGAAAACCACTCGATGGTATATTTGTCTGTTTTCAAACAGGGTGAGGGAAGATGCGGGGATGCTGAGTGGCTAAGAGTTGCCCATGTCATTTTGAGCTCTAGGAATGGATTTTATCGAAAAAGCGTCAAACTCCTCGATGTTGTCCCATACCGCATTGCGGTAATGTCTGAGACTTTCATTCTTCCATTGGTATCTCCCTTTTAAACTTGCTTAAGGGACCAACTTTGCATCTCCCTGTACTGTCAGATTCTTTGATTCCTCTTTCCTTTTCGGCTTGCATGCCAAGTAGCAAAGATTCATACTCAGCAGTATTAGCATGTTAAAAAATGAAAATTGAAAGAGAGGGGAATAATCTCCTTTCGGGAGATATTAGAACGGCTCTAGTGCCGCACACACTAGTCGCGTAGCTGCCATGAAACTGCAAAGTTAGATCTTGTTAAGATCCCTGTGGGATGAGGACATCCATTTTTCAAACTCGGTAGACAAAAAATAGTTTCCCATCCCTGATGATTCGAAGAGAATTTGGGCTTGGGGTCATCAGTTTAGCTAACCAGGTACTCTTTGCGATTTCGGCTCCAATGTTAGCCAGTACTACTTTTGACGGGGATTCTAGCCTTGACCAGTCCATATGAATCTCCCCACCAACTTCATTGCAAAAGCTCCTTCCTAGTAGAATTCCATATGCTCCCGGAATATCAGCAACGAGGATGGTCATCTTTACTCTTTTTTCTGGGAATGCTGCAAATGCGAATTGCGCATCTTTGATTTGACCAATCACCGGAACCTTCTTGGTTTCCAATGATAACATCTTCCAAGGTTTTGGTAAGGGTGAGGCCCAATGCAATTGGGCGACTTTCACTGGCATGACATTATCGGAAGCCCAGAATCAATTTGCAAGTTCCTTAGTTGTGGCCATTGATCAGCAGGAGAGATAAAAAGGTTCTATCTTGCCTGATGTAGATGTTGAGGCAACATTTATGCGAGATGCAGGAGTAGAGGCTTTCCCTTCGGGAACTGAGTAAGTTATGACAGCTTGCTTTGCTTTGGATTTATTCGGTCAACCTCACAATATGTGCCGGATTTACTGAGAATATCGAACTTCAGACATCTAGATTTTGGTCTTTTTAGCGTGACGATTATGTCAAACTGGCCAAGGGTTGCGTTGATGAAGGAATGAGTCCCTCATTTCGCAATGGTAGGGTAGGGAATTTTGACCGGTCTTGATAGGAACATGAGAGGACTGATTCGGAGGATGACTAGGGGTAAAAATTTTCTTGAAAAAGACCTAGTGACGTTGAGCAGAAGGGGACTACCTCGTTTAGCGATGGTTGGGGGGCGTGTGTGACATGGCCTTTTCTTTCTGCGTATCGCAAATCACTTTTTGGCTTCTTTTCCTTGTGAGCGGGTAAAAGTCAGCATAATACGGCCACTTGCATATCCGTGGGTACCCTCTTCCTCAGCAGATTCTTCCTCATCAAATTCCATATACCCGATGTAAGAGTCCCAGTCGGTTTCACCGCCTATGATCATCTTCACCTGGCGATGAAGGTTCTTCATAATTTTGGTCCTCTTCTTCAATTTTGCTAAAGCTTTATCTTGATCGTAGGGGCTTCATGGCGTAGCTCGACCTCCTCCGTTTTGTCCCACAAAAGTAAGAGGTCTCCCATCTGGAACGGCTCTTTTCTTATTTTTTTATCGCCCAGTCTCTCGACCTGATTTCTTATGTTTGGTTATCCTGTCAACCACTCTTACTCTCTTCTTCTTCGAGCTCTGCTAGATACATGATCCTCTTTTCAAGAGAATTTTGGAAAGTCTCATCTTCGATTGCTCGTGCCAACGCAGAGCAGGGAGTTCCGCAAAAATGGGAAGCTTGGCGTCGGTTCCATATAACACTTGAAAAGGTGACATGCCGAGAGACCTCTTGGGAGTATGCGGGTCCGCCCACAAAGCGTCATATATTGACTTGTGCCACATTCACGCTGATTGATTTCACTCCACTAGCTTCTGTATGATGGTCACTAAGTTTTTATTACTAGATTCCGCCTGACCATTTCCCTGGGGGTAATAATCTGAGGCGTGAGCCAAGGTTATCCCATATTCATAGCAAAAACCAACAACTTCTCGTGAGGAGAAGTTGGGGAAGCGTTTCAGCAACAATCTTGTTTGGAATGCCCAACCACCACTCGACAATGATATTTTATTTGATGAAACTGCAAACAACCTCGGAAGTGGCATGCTTGATAGGTATGGCCTCTACCCATTTGGTGAAGTAATCTAGTGCTGTCAGGACTAATTAATGTCTGGCACTCGATTTAGGGATGAGTGCACCGATAAATCGATTCTCCACTGCTCGAATGGTTCATCAATTACGACCGCCTGAGGGGAAAAGTGCCAATTTTGGCTACCAACAAATTGCTGGCAAGGCTCACACTTCCTACCCAGGTAGCTGTGTCTTGGAAAAGCGTTGGCCAATAGTACATGGCTGATGATCTTGTGTGCCATCACAGAAGAGGAGAAATGGCCACCACAGGTTGAATCATGAAAACTCTCAAGTAACTTTACCTACTGCGGCTTGTCAACCAATCGTAAGACGATTGCCATCTATTCTGTGTTTGTATAAACCATCATCCCAGATGACATATCTGGCTGCTCTGAGCTTTATAGCGCACTTCTCCTTATTAGGTTATATAGCTAGGCATCTCACCATAGGTGATCAGCAACAATATCGAAATACCACTCGTCACTGGTCCCACGACAAATAGACATATATGGATCGCTGTCGCCGGCTGGCTTTGTGCTCTATTGGCGCAATCATCTTTTCCGTCAGGCGTCCTTCGGAACCTTGGTTTTCAGCATAAGCTGACATAGGCCCTTACCCCTTACCAGCTTGGTGGTTTTATATCTAGTCATACTCTTGGACTTTTGCAATCCAATTTCCTCACAAACTCCCTAACTCCTGTTGAGTTAAGATGGACTTGACTGTCGTGTCAGGAACTAGGACTAATGTATGAGAGTTTAAAATGTTAGTACCTGAAGTTCTTAACTGCTTTGACCATGGCGAAGCATGCTTTTCCAACTGGGACATTTTTAAATTCGTGACGACTTGAGAGGAGAGGTCATAAACGCAATCGAGGATTCAACATCCTATGAATTCTTTTGTATGCAAGATGGATTGACACAGTATGCTCGGATGCATAGCTATACATGATAAAATCCTTGGAGAAATCAGACATACCTAGACCGGCATGTGAGCGACGGAGGCTTTTATATCTTCGAACAACTTCTTTCCTTCTTCGCTCCACCGAAAAGTTGGTGATCTTTTCATCTGTTCGATATGGGCAGGCTTTAAGCAAGCCTGGAACACAGCACCTGAGAAAGTTCACCTCTCCGAAAAAGAGTGAATGCCGTCGCTTGTAGGTAAAGTGAGCCTTTGAATAGCCTTAACCATTCGTCAATCTATCTTCGTTCCTTCCTTGCTTACAATGTGTCCCGTTAACTTTCCTTCTGTGACTCCAAAAATTAGACTTTTTCAGATTCAGGGAGATCCCATGCCTCGGCATCTAATCAATACTTGTTCTAAATGATCACAATGATCATTTCGCTGCTTAGAGAACATAGTTAAGTCATCCAAGTAAACTACGATGACTTTTCCATAATTCCTTTGAATGCAAAGTCCATGGCCCGCTGAAAAGTGGCGCTGGCATTGGTCAGACCAAAAGGCATCCTGCTGTAAGCGAATGTACCCCAAGGGGTAGTGAATGTCGTTTTGAATTGGTCTTCAGATGAGATCAGTCTGCTTGTAGCTAGAAAAACCATCAAGCATGGACAACATTTATGATCCGTCACCTGCTTTGAAGAAACCTGATCCATTATCGAAAGTGGGTAGTTGTCCTTTAAGGATGCTTGATTAAGGTTGCGAAAATCTACGCAGATACGTATCTCACCATTCTTCTTACGTGACTTGCACCAATGTTTTGCCCACACAAGTACTGTGATGGATAGGAAAAAATGATCCATGCGTCCAGCATTTTCTGAATTTCAGCCTGGATAGTACCTGAGATCTTAGGATTGTAGTGTCTCTGCTTCTGGCGAAAGGGTTTGACATCCTCTTTCAACGGGGATGTCATGTTAGACGTCCTTTGGCTTGAAAGACTTTAGATCGGCATAGGACCATGCCAATACATCCATGTATTCTTCAACAACTTGACGAATTTCCGCTTCTCTTCGGGTGTGCAACATTTTCCAAAGTTCACAAACTATGGGTTCTACGAATCTAATGACCGTCCGGTTTCTGGTGAGGAGTTAGGATCATCTCGCCTTTTCTTTTTGACAAAACGATCATGCCTGTCGACAAACCGTTTCCAGGGAGACCAGCCTTTGGGAGTTATTTCCTTGAGTACATTATAGCCATAATTCTTCAATTCCCATTCTGATCAAGTAACCGACTCACGACCGTGGAGTAGATCCTTCAAAATGGAGCTCATTAAAATTTTCCGCTTTTTCGAGAAGGCAATGAGTTGATTTATCGTGAATACTTGCCAGTGCTGAGAATTGTCCGGCACGCTTGGGTGGAAAACCACCCCGATGGTATATGTTTGGTTCAAACTTGGGTGAGGGAGCATGAGGGATGCTGAGACGGCTAATGAGTCGGCCATGTCATTTTGAGCTCTAGGAATGACTTTTATCGAAAAAGCGTCAACTCCGCGATGATGTCCCATACTGCATGCGGTAATGTCTGAGGGCCTTTCATTCTTCACTTGGTATATCCTGTTAACTTGATTTACGACCAGCTCTGCATCACCCTGTACTTTCAGATTCTTGATTCCTCTTTCCTTTGCGGCTTGCATGCAAAAGTAGCAAAGATTCATACTCAGCAGCATTATTCATGTAAAAAACTGCAACTTGAAAAGAGAGGGAATAATCTCCTCTTCGGGAGATATTAGCACGGCTCCAGCGCCACACCCACTAGTCCACGCAGGCTGCCATCAAACTGCAAAAAAAGTCAAGATCTTGTTTAAGATCTCGCTTGGATGAGGACATCCATTTTTTCGAATGGTTAGACAAGAAATAGTTTCCCATCCTTGATGATTCGAAGAGAATTGGCTTTGGGGTCATGGAGTTAGAACCAGGACTTCGTTGCAATTTCGGCTCAATGTTTCGATTATAACTTTTGACGGGGATTATAGCCTTAGACCAGTCCATATGAATTTCCCCACCAACTTCACTGCAAAAGCTCCTTCCTAGTAGAATTCCATATGCTACTGGAATATCAGCCAACGAGGACGGTCATCTTTACTTTTTTTCTGGGAACGATGCAATGTGGAATGCACATCTTGATTTGACCAATCAACGGAACCTGCTTGGTTTCCAAGGAATAACATCTGCCCAAAAGTTTGGTAAGGTGAGGGCCCAAGGCTGGGGGGACTTCGTGCATGACATTATCGGAAGCCCCAGAATCAATTATGCAGTGCTTAGTTTTTGGCCATTGATCAGGAGGGAGAGAATAAAAACGGTTCTATCTTGCTTGATGCAGATGTGAGCAACATTTATGCGAGATGCAGGAGGGAGTCGAACGGGTCCCTTGGGAAACCTGAGTAGTTATGACGCTTTGCTTTGGATGTATGCGGTCAACCTCACAAGAGCTCGGGGATTTGACTAAAGTATTCAGAGCAAACATCGGATTTTGGTCTTTTTAGCGTGATCGATGAGCAAACGCGGCCAAGGGTTTGTTGATGAAGGAATGAGTCCCTCATTCGCAATGGCAGGGTAGGATTACCGGTCTTGATAGGCGCCTGAGCGGACTGATCGAAGGCGGACATAGGGGTAAAATAATTTCTTGAAAAAGACCTCGTGACAAGTGAGTAGGAAGGGGACTACCTCGATATTGAGGTTGGGGGCGTGTGTACATGGGCTTTTCTTTTTGCGTATCGGCAACCACTTTTGCTTCTTTTCCTTGCGAGCGGGGAAAACAGAATAGAACGGGCCCAAGGCAATCCGTGTACCCTCGGCCGCAGCAGAGGAGGCAGCAAGGCAAACTTCCATATACCTGTAGTGAGTCGCCAGTAGGTCACCGACATCGTGATCATCTTTACCTGACGGATGAGGTTCTTACTAATTTTGGTCCTCATTCTTAATTTCGGCTAAAGCATTGATCGGAGGGCTTCAAGTGATAACCGTGAGTTAGCTGTGGGTAGACGGGGCCTTGTGAGATGTTGTTAGAAGTAAAGCTCCTCTGCGGAATATCCCGGTAGAAGTGCCCGAAGAATCTAAGCTAGCCTACTTTGTCTCGAGCAGGTCATTGCCATCTCTGGAATTGCCAGATCGGATGAAGTGGTGGAACAGGATCTGAAACTTTCGGCTTGGATGGCTCTCGCTTTAATTCTCCAAGATATTAGAAAGTTGTTTTCGATACGTATGGGCCAACGGTGGGCCGAGAACCAGAGTAGTAACTTGTTCTTGCAAGAGCAAGAAACTACTGTTGAGCCTCATGGCGTTCACGAGAAAACACTTCTGATTTTCTGGCTTGGCAGCATGGAGGGGGAACTCGATTGATTTTTTTTTAGAGTTTGAAACGGTGCAATGAAATCGTGCATGGTTTCATTGACCTCCTTCTTTAGGTGAGTGTATCTTTGACAGCAACGCAAAGGCGTCCTTGGAAGGCTTATACCTTTCTTAAATGCCAGCCGTAAGGTGGCCCAGCTAGTAATAGATCTGGCAGCCCAATGCTGGAAACATTCCGGAGGTCCATTGAAGGTTCCCAGAAAAGAGGTGAACTGACACATCTTCATAGGTCAACACCAGGAATGCATGACATGATGAACGCGGATAGTGTGAATTTGTGCTCTGGTGCCCGCTACGTCAAATTTAGGAAAATTCTTTCGATTTCCAGTGGGAGCGGTGACTATGTTTGATGTGGTAAAGCCAAAGGGCCAAGTTAGCATTCCCCATGGCCCCACCATTTGAACAGCTGCAAAGGAACGTGTGCTGGGAGGATGGTCCTGCTGAGCACCAAAGAACTGCAAGTGAGGTGGAAGTACCTTGTGAGAGATACTTATTTGCGGATGTGAGACACACCTGGATGACCGGTTAGGATGAACTTAGCGATGAGAAGCGCGCCGGTGTACAACTAAGTTGTGCCTTGAAGTAGATCGAAAGTAGGATCAACCGTCTACACGAGCTCTCTGCGTGGGTTAGGGGTGGGGGGGGGGGGGGGGGGGGGGGGGGGGGATACGGAGTAAATGGTTCACCTGCAGTGTACCTTCCAGATTTGACAATATTTTGGGGCAATCTAAAAACCTTTGGTTGGTCTTACTTTGATTTTTAATCGTTATTTTTTGACAAAAAATTAGTAGCATGTACTTTTCTAAATATTTATTTTATCCCTTTTAACAAGATTGCGGTTTTAATGACAAAGATCAATGAGGATAAACGTGGTAAGCTTAGGAGGCTGATTTTCAGATCTAGAGTTGACTTTTAAAGAGTTGAAAATTTGGTTAACTGTCAAAAACTCAGATCTATGGAAAAATAACAGATTTTTGCTAACAACTCAGTGAACTAAGATCTCTAACTAGCCCAGATCTGACCTCTGAAGAAAAATTTCCAGTTTGGGTCCACTTTTGCAAAAATTTTGGATTTTGAACAAAAGTTAAAATTTGACCAAACAGTAGTGATTCTGTTTTGATTTTTACCCATTTTCTAAATAAGCTATCCTAGATCTGTTAGGACGGTTCGATCCCCAGTAAAGTCGCCAAAAAATGTTGTCTTAAATCTGTCAGGTGGACAGATCTATGGATAGACGAGCCAACGTGTGCAAGGCATTAGCCCTCTTTGAGTTAGCAAAGCGAAACTGCTTATTGTTATTCACCAGCAGGAATCTTGTTGCAAGGTTCACATAGTTCTGCCTTCGTGGTTGGGGATCTCATCCCAAGAGTATTTCCAACTATAAGAAGAAGGGAAAGAAACAAGGGGGGAGATGGGAAGCTCTGGGAGGGAGAAAAGGCAAATGACTCCAAAGAAGAAAGGTCAGAGGGTCTATGTTTTGGGTCTGGTAGTAAACAGAGCCGAACTTACTCACATAGATGAACAAGCAATACTGATGAATAAATGACAATAAAGTAGAAGTAGATTCAATAGAACAAACATACAGATCTAAACATAAGAAAGGTCTGATGTAAAACAACAGGTATTCAGCTCAAAGTCTAAATATTGTATTAATATTTGTTTCTGTTACAAAAAGTTCAAAGTCTTTTCTTCTTACTTCTATTTTTCATTGAAAAGTATCCACCTTTGAATACAACAAGTATTCAAGTATATATAGAAGAAGGAAGAAGAAGAGAACAAAAGAAACCAACGACTTAATTACAAAGTACTTACAAAAATATCAAAAAGTCAAATGTTGACTTTCGGCACTTGGTGGATGACATCATCCCATGGTGCAACATGGATGGTGTCATCGTTTGTGCCAACATACCCTTAGATATTTACAAAAGAAGAAGAGAGGAAGGAGACTATTCGTCATCGTCTCGCGGACCGAAGGGAGTTTCCTGCTTCTGTGTTGCCGAGAGAAGTGATGTTGAATAGGCCCGATATTCCATGAACTTGCTAATCATGGGCTGAAGTTGATCCTGAGAGGATCCTTGTGGTGATTGCTGATAACTTCGCAAGTTTCACGTTCATCCACGAGCCTTTCTGGGAGCTTGGCATATTCATTTTCAGCTTCTATCAGGAACCCTATAAAGTTACGACAGGCCAGAAGTTGTTGATGCATTCGGTGTCGAACGTGGTTTCTGGCCCTAACCCTTGCGAGGTGATCTCCTTAAGATCCGAATAGTTTGGTCTACCTTCCTCAGGGAAAAGAAGGAGTGAGCAAGCCTGGCGGACATTCTCAAGATGATTTGCTCCATCTGGTGCATAGCCTCAAAGGCTTCCTCTTTGACTTTATCTATCTTTTCGAGGAAAAACTCCAATTGATTGACCTGGTAGTCCAAAGTAGAAGGATTTTGTTGGGCACTCTGGGGTGATTGAAGACACCGAACTTAACCAGATCTTCGACCGAACAATTGAGCATTTTCTGGAAGGTCTCATGCTGGGAGCCTAGCTGGTCCAACTCTTCGGAGATGGGTCCCACAATCGCCTGAGTTCCTGTTTGCCTGATTGACTGTTCTGATACAACTCGGCGAACTTGATGATTACTCCCTCACTTTCCTTGAGGATTTGGTCTCTCCAGGTGGACACTGCCATTACCCTGCTCACCAATTTTGGCGTATTCATTTATCTTATCCTGGCTCAGGGGTTCAGGAGTTTCGGGTGGCAGTTGTAGGAGGTGCACTGCCCATTTTCTGCAAGGGTGGAGAAGATGTTTATTTTGATCCTTTAATAGCCTCTTTTCTTCCTTTGATTCCTAAAGTTCTTGCAAAGGGCATCCACTGCAGAAAGGGCTTCCTCCTTGAAGGCTTTCTGAAGACGTTCCCATCGTGACTTGGGTCACTGTATAATGTCGGAGATTAGATCCTTTTTATCCTTTAAAGGATCGGGATACACGATCTCCATTATACTCTCTCCTGATGCACTCTGAGAGAAGTGGGTTATAGGTTTTTGCTTCTTGGACCCCTTTGATGGTATGATGGCGAAGTCCATCGGTGCGATAGGAACTTTCCTCTTTTGCTGGCTTAGGTGCTGAGAGATCCATGCTGGACTATGGGAGTGGGACCAGAAGTAGAAGAGGGAGCAGCTTGCAGTAGTAGAGGGAAAGTGCGTGAGACACTGGTTGGTGGCATTGAATTAGAGGCCAGCGAAGTACTCAAGGGAGGAAAGGATACTGCAGGGGAGGTAGTCGATGGGTATGGAAGGGAGATGAGAGATGAGAGAAGAAGATGGTGGGGGATAGCTCCGCGAGAGAGGAGAAGATGGAGGGAAGAGGAAGGGGGGGAACACTGGAAGATGGGGGAAGGAGGATACGACCAAAGGAATGGTCGTTTGAGCTCACACGAGGAGGAGGAGGAAGAGAGGGAGAAGGGACAGAAGGGACCTCAACAGTTGTAGTAAGTGGCAAACATCCTAAGTGGATGTGCCCATCAAAACATCTTTGGCTGCTTCTTTCTGTGGAGATAATATGATTACTACCTATTCTTGTGTGGCAGAAGGGAGACTTTTAGGAGCCTCTTCCCGAGCGGAGCTTGACTCACCCTTTTTATCCTTTCCTTTTACTTTCGGTAGATGTTTTGGTCTGGACAGGTGCGTTGCCTAATGGAGATGTAGTGAAATCTACCTCGAGCTAGATGAGGCCATTCATCCTACACCAATGCTCTGTTCGCCGCAGAGTTTCTTTGACCCTTTCTTCAATGGTCTGGGGCGCTTTGGTTCTGTCGATTGTAGTAAATGGCCAGTTGTCCCCATTCAGTGTCAAGATATACCTGATCAACTTCTTGATCGGTAGTTTGATAACCTTTCGAGGACAATGGCCACGCCGTACTGAATGATCTCTGCCAGGGCCAGGCGAGAATGGTCATTTCTTCTGAGCTCGACCTCATGGCACAGGTCGATATAAATGTCCTCGATCTGTGGAATGTGGATTGGATCAAGTTTTTCCCTGGGAAGGCAATTCCTTGGATCGAAAGTGGGCCTCACCGGGAAGTTGTGCTTTAGATTAAGCAGTTCTAGCTCGGTAACCATTTCCCAGGCTTTTGTGATGAGAACGCAAGTGTATCTGCCCACTGTGAGGGGGAAAGGAGTTCCACCCTTCTTCCTCTTCAAGCACTTCTTGATGGTACGTTACGAGCTGTCTGGATAGCTCTAACAGGATCAGTTTGGGGCCGGCATATCTCGGCAATTTGGTGGGCTCACCCAGGAAGTTAGCTGCCTTGAGATAGGTGAAGGTTGGGAATTGTGTAAACAAGGCCCCCCCCACTTCTCTGTTGCTGCGACAATGCTCTTGGTCATTTGACTGTGAGTCATGTTGGGCCTCAATAGGTAGACGATGCCGTAGAAAAAGGCATCGTTGATTTTGGGTGAACTGAGAGATGCTATTCTCGAGCTTCAGCTCTGGGTAGTACTCATATATTCTCACCTGGGGCCAAACCCCGCATCGACTCAATGCTGGATAATCCCTTTCCGAGGCTTGCATAGCATAAACTACGTAGGAGTTCATGTAGAACCTCCCCGTTGTGGTGAGTTGTTGGAGCTGCTCGGATATGGTGCTGCTTATGATCTCCGCCCACTCGAAGTGTTGATCAGGTACGTTCTTGTTCATGGTCTCCAGGTACCTGAGCATCCATTTATGAAAGTAATGGGCGTCAGAAATCCCAAATACTCTACTTAGGAATGTGATGGTATCACTCAATTCCTCAGAGAAATCACTACGGTGAATAACCTGTGGCCATCTGGTTATCACCTTCTTGTTCTTTAGGTACACTTCATTCATCAGTTGCATGCACTGGTCTTCATTTTCCTCCCAAGCCTTGGTGCAGTCTTCTTGGCTTACGGCCACAAAATGCCGGTGGTGAGGGATGCCAAGCATGATTTCGAAGTGTGGGATAGTGAGGTTGATCATGACCTCACCCTTTTCATTTTGGACACACCTTGTGTCTTTGTTGTAGCAGCGGGCCACTACCATCATGAATTCATTGTTCACTACACTGACGGGGATCCCCCCAGCAAAATGTAGGCCACTGCCTACTAGTTTGTCCATCCAGGGACTCCCTATGACCCTCCTGGTTCTGGCCCAAAAATCTTCCATGTCAATGTGACCGAGCTCTGAGTCTCTTATATCCAGGTCACATTCTGCCTGAGACTCGGGCATTCTGACCCTCTGATACTTGTACTTCATCTCTTCCTCTGTAAGCTTTGGCTTTACCCTTTGACTTGGTTCGGTCTCTTGCTTGATGTAGACATATGTGGATCTGAATTCAATTGCTGATTTGTAAGAAGAAGAAGTGAAACCCAATGCAGAAGAGCCATGTTAGCTGTTAGATCTTCCATTAGAGCGATTACAGAATAGAATGAGGAGTTAGCAATTTTAAGGCCTCAGGGTGTAGGGCGCATGAACACTGCAGGCTGCAGGGTTAATAGTATGGCGCACAGAAGAAGGGTGTTACAAGGGAAAAATTAGCGCCAAAGGGCGCAGGGCGCAAGGATGCTGCACATGACATTTTTGTTGTTGTAAGCAAAAGTGCGCCTGCGCCATTCATATGTGTTTTATACTGGGCGCAGATAATTTTCATGTTGCACGGAACTTTGGTGCGCCAAGGGCGCAGGGACTTTATGCACCAATGGCACAGGGAAGGCTTGCATATGTTAATTTCATGTTACATGGAACTTTAATGGTGTGCCGAAGGGCTCAGGTTTGGCAATGGCACAGGGAAGGTTTGCAATGTAACATAGCTCGGTGCACCAAAGAGCGCAGGGTTTATGTGTGCAAAAGGCACGGAGGGAGTTTTGGCGCGGCGCAGGGAACTGTTTACATGACACTGTGTTGCTGCAATGAGGGGATGCGCCTGCGCCAGTTTTATTAGGGATTTCACTTGGTTTTCATATAGGGCACAGGGAGCTCATGTGCTGCAATGCAACAAAGAATGTTGGTGCACCATAGGCGTGACTGTGTTTCCTGTTGCAAGGGTGGTGATATGCAGCCAAAGGGTAGAAAATTGCAGTTTGGAAACATTTTCCAAGTCTTTCTATCTTTGATAGATTTGCGATCTTTTAAGCTTCTTTTCAGGGTTTATAGGTGATGAAGGGGCACAACAAAGAGATCCAAGTGATTTTTGAGGCTAGAGCCCTCCTTACCAGTAGATCTGGAAAGAGGAGGAAGAGCTTGGGAGGGAAAAAACAAGGATCAGTAAGAGGGGTTTCATGGCTTCACAGATCCATCTATCCTACCACACAAACAAACATCCAACAACAAAACTAAAACAAATGAGAGTAACAAGGACCACTTACCCGGAATATATAGAATGTGAGAGGTGAAACGGGGTCCATGAATGCGACACGAGGATGACAGGCGTGTTGACAGGTGTAGAGGAAAAAGCTATCACGTGTTTTCTGACTGGTGAAAGTGACAGGGCGGATGCACCTATATATAGGCAAAGGTGCAATAAATGTGCAATAAATGCACCAACCACTTTTTCAAGAGGCGCATCAAAACATGTGTCGACATGTAAAATGGTGCACCCTTTGGCGCAGATAAATGTGTGTCAACACAGAGATACTTGCACCTTTGGCGCAAGTTTAAGACTGTCAACACCCCATTTCATGCGCCCTTTGGCATGCACCAAAATACGGCGCAACAATTAATGTGTCAACATGAACGTGCATGCACCTTGGCGCACGCAAGAATGGCGCATCACGGGAAGGTGCACCAAAACATGTGTCGACACGTAAAATGGGTGTGCCAAAGGAAATGAAGGGGGGCGCAGATTTACTCTGTGTTACATAGATAAAAGGTGCGCCCAGCCAAAAGGGATAAAAAATGGCTAAGTTCGGAAAACTAGATTTCTCCTGAAAAGGGATTTTGCGACGTTCCGAATGTAGAGGGGTCCACTGACGAGGGACCAGGACAAAATTTGGTATGGTTACCTATAAAATTGCCCTCGTCAATTTACAGGATAACAGCTGGCTCTTTCTGGGGACTATCTTTGAGCGAAACTCAAGGGTAGAGAATCCCAATTTGCATGTGCCTATCCATTGGGTTACAGAGAGTCAAAAACAAGGGCGACGATGAAAAGCAAACACACGACGAAAGCAAACACACAACATAAAGCAAACTGTACAAAGAAGAGAGCAAGCTCTACTTCCTGAATATTTTGAGGTGCTGCCCGCTATAGGGAAGTGGGAGATTAGTTCCATCCAGATACGAGAGATAGAAGCTATTTTCTCCATTGAGCTGTTTGATCTTGAAAGGCCCTCTCCATAGAGAATCAAATTTCCCGTGCATGCCCTTCGGCTCTCTCCGTTTTGTCCCACAAAAGGACGAGGTCTCCCATCTGGAACTCTCTTTGCTTAGATTTTTTATCGAATAGTCTCTTGACCTGATTCTAATGTTCGGTGATCCTTTCGACCACTCTTACTCTCTTTTCTTCGAGCTCTGCTAGATACATGATCCTCTTTTCAAGAGTAATTTTGGAAAGTCTCATCTTTGATTGCTCATGCTAAGCACAGAGCAGGGAGTTCCGTAGAAATGGGAAGCTCAGCGTCGGTCCCATATAACACTTGAAAAGGTGACATGCCAAGAGACCTCTTGGGAGTAATGTGGTCTGCCCACAAAGCGTCATATAATGACTTGTGCCACATTCGCTGATTCTCATCAACTAGCTTCCGTATGATGGTCACTAAGTTTTTATTACTGGATTCTGCCTGACCATTTCCCTGGGGGTAATAATCCGAGGTGTGAGCCAAGGTTATCCCATATTCATAGAAAAAACTAACAACTTCCCATGAGGAGAAGTTGGAAGCATTATCAGCAACAATCTTGTTTGGAACACCAAACCTGACAATGATATTTTCTTTGATGAAACTGCAAACAACCTCGGAAGTGGCATGCTTGAAAGGTATGGCCTCTACCCATTTGGTGAAGTAATCTGTTGTTGTCAGGACATAACTATGTCCAGCACTCGATTGGGGATTGAGTGCACCGATAAAATCGATTCCCCACTGCCTGAATGGTTCATCAATGACGACCGGGCCTGAGGGGAAAAGCAGCCAATTTTGGCTTACCAACAAATTGCTGGCAAGGCTCACACTTTGCTACCCAAGCGTAGCTGTATCTTGGAAATAGCATTGGCCTAGTAGTACCTAGCCCGGATGATCTTGTGTGCTGTAACGGAAGAGGAGAAATGGACCACCACAGGCCGAATCATGAAAACTCTCAAGTAACTTTACCTGCTGCGGTTTGTCAACACATCGCAAGAAGATGCCATCTATTCCGTGTTTGTATAAACTGTCATCCCAGATGACATATCTGGCTGCTCTGAGCTTTATAGCGCACTTCTCCTTTGTAGTTAGATGAGCTGGGCATTCACCATAAGTGAGAAAGAAAGCAATATCAGAAATACCATTCGTCGCTGGTTGCGACAAATAGAACCATGGGTAGTGAATCGGCTTTCTCCAGCTGGCTTTGTGCTCCATTGGTGCAATCATCTTTTCCGTCAGGGTCTTCTGAACCTTGGTTTTCAGCCATGAGCTGACATAGGCCCTTACCCCTTACTAGCTTGGTGGGTTTTATATCTAGATCATACTCTTGGACTTTTGCAATCTAATTTCCTCGCAAACTCCCTAACTCCTGTTGAGTTAAGATGGACTTGACTGCCGTGTCAGGAACTAGGACCACTGTATGAGAGTTTAGAATGTAGTACCTGAAGTTCTTGACTACTTTGACCATGATGAAGGCAATGTTTTTCCAACTGAGGACATTTTTAATTCGTGAGGCTTGAGAGGAGAGCTCATAAACACAATCAGGGATTCAACATCCTCAGAATTCTTTTGCATTAAGATGGTTGACACAGTGTGCTCAGATGCATAACTATACATAATGAAATCCTTGGAGAAATCAGGACATACCAGGACTGGTGTGTGAGTGACGGAGGCTTTTATATCTTTGAATGACTTCTTTCCTTCTTCACTCCACCGGAAAGTTGGTGATCCTTTCATCATATTCGATATGTGGCGAGTCTTTTCAGCAAAGTCGGGAACAAAGCTGCCTGAGAAAATTCACTTTTCCAAAAAAGGAGTGAACGCCGGTTTTGCTTGTAGGTAAAGTAAGGCTTTGAATAGCCTTAACTCTTTTGGCATCTATCTTTGTCCCTTCCTTGCTTACAATGTGTCCCAGCAACTTTCCTTTTGTGACTCCAAAAATAGACTTTTTCAGATTTAGGGAGATCCCGTGCTCTCGAAATCTAATCAATACTTGCTCCAAATGATCACAATGATCATTTCACTGCTTAGAGAACACAGTTAAGTCATCCAAGTAAACTATGATGACCTTTCCCATCATTCCTTTGAATGCGAAGTCCATGGCCCACTGAAAAGTGGCACCAGCATTGGTCAGACCAAAAGGCATCCTGCTGTAAGCGAATGTACCCCAAGGGGTAGTGAATGCTATTTTGAATTGGTCTTCGGGCGAGACTTCAATCTGATTGTAGCCTAAAAAACCATCAAGCATGGACAACATTTCTGATCCAGTTACTGCTTGCAGAACCTGATCCATTATGGGAAGTGGGTAGTTGTCCTTTAAGGACGCTTGATTCAGGTTGCGAAAATCTACGCAGATGCGTATCTCACCATTCTTCTTACGTACTGGCACAATGTTTGCCACCCAAGTACTGTGATGGATAGGAAAAATGATCCGTGCATCCAGCATTTTCTGAATTTCAGCCTGGATAGTACCTGAGATCTTAGGATTGTAGTGTCTCTGCTTCTGGCGAAAGGGTTTGACATCCTCTTTCAACGGGATGTCATGTTGGATGTCCTTTGGCTTGAAAGACTTTAGATCGACATAGGACCATGCCAATACATCCATGTATTTCTTCAGCAACTTGACGAATTTCTACTTCTCTTTGGGTGTGCAACATTTTCCAATGTTCACAAACTGCGGATGTTCTACCGAACCTAAATTGACCGGTTTGGTTTCTGGGGAGGAGTTAGGATCATCTCACCTTTTCTTTTTGACAAAACGATCATGCCTGTGGAACAACCGTTCTAAGGGAGACCAGGCCTTTTGGGATTTTATTTCCTTTGAGCTGACATATGCCGTCGTTTCCTTCGGATTCCCTGGTTCTGATCAGTAATAGACTCACGGCATGTGGAAGTAGATCCTTCAAAATGGAGCTCATTAAAATTTTCTCACTTTTTCGAGAAAGGCAATGAGTTGATTGTCATCATTGAATACTTACCAGTGCTGAGAATTGTCCAGCACGCTTGGGCGGGAAAACCACTTCGATGGTATATTTGTCTATTTTCAAACCTGGGTGAGGGGAGCATGAGGGATGCTGAGACGGCTAATGAGTCGGCCATGTCATTTTGAGCTCTAGGAATGGATCTTTTATCGAAAAGGCTTGGACTCAAAATCCTCAATGTTGTCCCATACCGCATTGCGGAATAATGTGGATTAAGCCTTTCATTCTTCACTTGGTATATCCAAGAGATGTTTTAACTTGATTTACGACCAGCTCTACATCGCCATGGTACTTTCATGATTCTTGATTCATCTTTCCTTTGCGGCTTGCATGCCAAGTAGCTAAAGATAATCATACTCAGCCCTAAAGTTATTATTCGTGTTTAAAAAAACTGCAACTTGAAAGAGAGGTTAGACTAAGTATCACTCTTCAGGAGATATCTAGCATGGCTCCAGTTTTCTAACCTAACTAATCGCGCAGCTGCCATCAAACTGCAAAGGGACCCATGATCTTGGTGCGAGCCATCTGGTGTGGATGAGTTTCTATGGCATTTTGTCAGACTCAGATGGATAAGTATGAAGGACGAGGGATTTCCCATCCCTGAAGTTTCAAACGGCTAGTGAAATCTGGACTTTGGCAGAGTCATCGAAATCTAGGAACTATGGCACTTCTGGTTTGCGATTTCAGCTCCAATGTTCGCATCATACCTATGATGGTCGGATTCTGGCAATAGACTAGTCCATACGAATCTGGGAACTTCGGAGTTCACTGCAATTAAGGAACTCAATTTCTAGTAGCATTCGGATATGCTGTCAGGAATATCATGCAACGAGGACGGAAAACTGGTTACTCTTTGTTCTGGGTTTTCCATGCAACTGCCAGTTGTTCGTATCTGATTTAGATCACTGGTTCAATGGAACCAGTCTACTTGGTGTTACATGGCAACTATGAGAATAAATAGCTCTTTTCTCTGTCGAGGAAAGGTTTGGTAAGGCATGGAAATAACAAATTATTGTTGGTGAAATCTAACGTGGCATGAAAAGATCGAGAAGGCTCGAGAATCAATTCATATAGGTCTGCTTCGGATTTTTTAAGCGACATTGACCAGGCATGTTAGGCCCTAGACTTTTAAAAATCTTGCTTTCCTTGCAAATGATGCAGATGTAGAGGGCAACATCTATTCGAGATGGATTTTTTGAGTCCAGAAAGGATTCCCTTATGGTAGCACATGTATGAATTAGTTTGTTGTATCTTCATGTTTGGCTTTCGATGTATTCAGTCGAACCCTTGCTAGGTGTACATTTTGATTTCGTACTGGTTGATATTCAGCTTCAGACATGTGGATTTTTGTCTTTTTCGCGTGATAGATTTAAGTAGAAATGCTTTGCCAAGGATAATGTACGAATTCGACTGAAGGAATGGAGTCCATAAAAATGCTTTCTTGGAATGGCATAGTAGGAATTGTTGAAGTGTTGCTAGTTAACACTGTGGAGGATTGATACAGTTGGAGATTCATAGGGAAATAGATAATATCTTTCTACTTCAGAAAGAAGTTTACCTTGTGACAGGTTGAGCTAGGAAGGGGGACTACGACTCCTTTTGTGATCCTTGGAAAAGTGTAACATGACGTTTCTATTTCTGTATATCGGTAGTTCACTTCGTGAATCTGTATGTTATTGATATAGTTGGATTTCTTAAAATTTTAGCATATGTATCTTGCCTGCTTTCTATTTCAATAGAAGTTTACCCTCTGTGAATACTACATCAGGTTCAACTCCTCATTGAATTCCATATGGAAGCGTATATTATGTTTTTCTCAGTCAGTTTAAAGACATCAGTTGATGATCTTCACCTGTGCGTTATTGACTCAGGTTGGAGTCCTGGATTATGGTAACCAGTGTCTTCAACTTTCAGCTATAAGCATTGGTTGCGAGGGGCATCATTGCTTAGCTTCGGCTCTGTCCGTTTGTCCACCAATATGACGAGGTCTTGTATTTAGAACTCTCTGTGCTTAGCTTAGTTGTCGAACAGACTATTGACCTGATTCTGAATTATTTGGTGAACCTGTCGACCACTTTTTACTCTCGTATGATTCAACCACTGATCTAGATCCACGCTGATGTTTACTTTTCAAGAGACTTACTCTGTATGAGTCCTTGCTGTATCTTCGTATTGCTCGTGCCAAGCTTGCAGATGTACTTTGTTCCAAAGATAATGATATGATGATAGACTTTTATGAAGATCTTGTTCCAGTTATTTATTTTTGATTTCGTGACATTCCAATTTAAGACCTCTTGTTGTAGTAATGCGGTCTGCCCACAAAGCTTTGTATGAAGGAAGCTTGTGCCATATTCGCTGATTCTCAACTCTACATGAATGCCATCTGTATTTCATATGGAAATGTTAATTGTTTTAATTGTGATCTGGTTTCAAGTTTGACTGATTTCCCTGGGAGTAGGGTTATCTATCCATGACAGCGTGATGGCATTGGATATTTTGCATGTTGTTGAATATATGAAAAGATTTGTTAAGCAACTTCTCGTGGGGTCAGAATATTTTATTTAGTGCTTGTCAACTGTGAACAATCTTGTATTGCTTAATACTCTATAGGTGACATTTTATATTGGAATTCTTTGATGAAGCTGCAAAGATCTTCGGAAGTGACCTCGGCTTGACAGGTATAGCCTCATACCCCGTATAGTGTAAATACATCTACTCTTGGAGAGGACGGTAACTATGTCATGAACACTTGATTGGAATGGAATATGAATGTCACTGATAATTTCGATTCCCCTCTGCTTGTTAAGTTATGTTGATATCTATGATGACCGGCCTGAGGGGAATAAGTAAGCCAATTCTCTGGCTTGTCTAGAAACTGCTGGTAATGTTTTCTTCTCTTCCTATCCTTAGATGATCTCTACGGTAAGGGTAAAAGCAAGAATAGACAATAGTACTGTATGGAGAGCCTGGCATAAATCTGTGTGTTGCCGTCACATAAGTGGCTATGAAATTGCCTGTACCATTAACATAGTTGAATCATGATTAAACTCTCAAGGAACTTATGTCTGCTGCGGCTTGTCAAACACATCGCAAGAAGATACCTTGTGATTCTGTGTTTGTATAAACCATCATACTTGTTGAAATATCTGAGTTGATAGTATATTCTTTTTAGAATGGAATAAATCCTGATGGAGTTAGATGTGTCTGGGAGATACACCATGGATGGTGACGTTTTGGAAATTATTTTGTTCTTCTTAGTCTCTAAACTTGTCACGTTGAGTCATCGACAAATAGATACCATAGGACTAATTGAATCAGCTATATCTAGAGTTATGCATTATAGTCACGTTAAAATTGTAGTAAAGATATTTAGCCGTCGGGGTCTTTTTGAAACTTGGTTGTTCAATGAGAGAATTGGTGACATAGGCCATTACCCCCTTACCAGAATTAGTGGGTTTTATATCATGCTCAGTTCACAGAACTTGGACCTGTGTTGCAATTCAATTTTTTTAGATGATTGCCGTAACTCCTGTTGAGTTAAGATGGCACACAGATCTGATATGATGTTCAAGAACTAGGTTTACTGTATGAGAGTTTATGATGAATTACAACTTGAAGTTCTCTAAATGTACTACTTGACCATGACGAAGGCATGTTCTTTTCCAACTGTTGAGTATTGTATCAAATATGCGTGAATGCATAAAATGTATTTTGATTAGAGCTCATGAAATGCAATAAACTGAGGTATTCAACATCTTCAGGTGAATTGCATTCGTATCTGGATGGTTTGATCTTCAGTATCGGTTCGGATGCATTTTTAAGACCATTGTTATTATTATATAACTTGGAGACGTTTGTGATTATACTAAGTAAGCGTTGCAAGCCTGCTGTGAGCAATGAATGCTTATGATATGTTCGAACGAGTTCTATTCCAATCTAATCGCTAAAGCGGAAATTTGGTGATCCTTAGATCATGTTCGATTTTTGAGCAAGCCTAAGGTTTCAATAAACCCTTTCAGGAAGCTGAACGTGCCTGAGTAATCTGTTCACTCTTTAACCTTGAATCTAGAGTCAAGACACACGTACTTGAATGTTTTTAAAATCAGGCTCTGAATAGCCTTAAACACTAATTCATAAGATATATCTTAAGTTCCTTAAGATCTGGAATAAGTTTGCAATCTGTCCCGAGAAGAATTGGGGTTACTGTGACTCCAATTTTGTAGATCAGGACTTATTGTCGGAAACAGGGATGATCTCCTTGCTCTTGAGACCTCTAATCTTATTAAACTTCTCTTTGTGGAATGGTCATAATACGAAAGGCAATTTCGCTAAGATGAGAGAACCCAGGGGTTGGGAAAAGACTACCCTAGTAAACTAGGAGTGACTCTTCCCAGTCATTAATTTAAACTCCACGTAAGTCCATGGCACGCTGAAAAGTTTAGTCGGCATCTTATCGAGACCAAAAGGCATCCTGCTATAAGCGAATGATGGCACAAGTCGTATTGCAAGGTTGTACCTTCGAGAAGATTAGGATCCTTCTTGACAGATACAACAATGCAGATTGTAGCTTATGGCGACACCCTCAAGCATTGATCATCAAGATTATGACTTCAGTCACTGGTTACCGAACATGGTCCATGTTATCGAAGGTTGCCCCTGGTAGACTCGAGGTACCTTGACACAAACGGTTGGACTAGGGTTGACCCAATATGTCACGTAGTATGCCTAGTTCTCAAGAGCATTCTTCTTACGTAACGTGGCACATATGTATTGCCATCCAAGTACTCTGATGGATAGGAATAACTTGGGGCGTGCATCCAGGACTGACAGAATTTCAGCCTGGATAAGTACATTCTGACAATAACAAAGGAATGGGGTGTCTCTGACATATCTGGCAAAAGGGTTGATGAGTTATGCTCTTTCAACGAGATGTCAGGGTTGGACATAAGCATTATGGTTTCAAATACTTTGGCCAAAGTATCGGCATAGTTGACTGATTGCCAATACATCCTATGTCACCTAGTCTTTAAGGACTTGACAAATTACCGATGAATAATCGGGGTGTGCAACAATTATTCCAGATAGGTTCACTTGGACTGCGAGCATGTTCTACCGAATCCCAAATTAGGGACTGAGAACCGTTTAAGAGTGATGTGTTAAAATAAAAACGCCAACTCTTGATGACTCATGAATACGATCAGTAGATTACCGAGTCATGGAATGAATAGATCCAGAGGAGACTCTGAGACATTACAACTGGCATATGGTTATTTCCTGTTGAGCTGAGATATGTCATCGTGTTCCTTCGGATTTGTGAGTTCTGATCAATTACAGTATTTACGACACATAGGAAGTAGATCCTATCAAAATGGAGCTCATTAAAATTTACTACTTCTAATGTTTAAAAATGAGGATGTTACACAATAAGTTGATTGTCATCGCTGAATACCCGCTAATGATTAGAATTATCTGACACGCTTGTGCAAAAAACCACCTCAATGGTGTATTTGTATATTTTCAAACCCAGGTGAGGGAGCATGAGGGACGCTGAAACAGTCTAATGAATCGGCCATGTCATTCTAAGCTCTCGGGATGGCTTTTATTGAAAAAGTGTCAAACTCTTCCAATGTTGTCCCATACCGCATTGTGATAATGTCCAAGCCTTTCATTCTTCACTTGGTATATCCTTTTAACTTGATTTACGACCAGCTCTACATCACCCTATACTTTTAGATTTTTGATTCCTCTCTCCTTTGTGGCTTGCATGCCAAGTAGCAAAGATTCATACTCACCTAATATTTTATTTTCGTGTTGACAAACTACATAGCTTGAAAGAGAGAGGAATAATCTCCTCTTCAGGGAGATATTAGCATGGCTCCAGCACCGCACCCACTAGTCGCGCAACTGTCATCAAATTGCAAAGTCCAGATCTTCTTAAGATCTTATACTTGGATGAGGAAATCCACCTTGTCCGACTTAGTGGACAAGAAAAAGTTTCCCATCCCTGATGATTCGAAGAGAATTTGGGCTTTGGGGTCATCGGAGTTTAGTAGCTAGGTACTTCTTTTGTGATTCTGGCTCCAACGTTTGCATTATGCCTTTGACAAGGATTATAGCCTTAGACTAATCCATATGAATCTCCCCACCAACCTCGCTACAAAAGCTCCTTTCTAATAGAATTCCATAGGCTGCCAGAAATATCGGCAACAAGGAAGGTCATCTTTACTCTTTTTTCTAGGAACGCTGGAAATGCAAATTGCGCATCTTTAATGTAACCAATCAATGAAACCTGTTTGCTTTCCAAAGAATAACATCTACCAAAAAGGCTTGGTAAGCATGAGGCCCAGGGCAATGGGCAACTTTCGTTGGCATGACATTATCAGAAGCTCCAGAATCAATTATGTAGCTGCTCAGCTTGTGATCATTGATTAGGAGGGAGAGATAGAAAGGTTCTATTTTTCCTGACGTGCAGAAGTCGAATGGCAACATTTATGCGAGATGGAAGAGGAGTAGAAAGGATTCCTTTCGGGGAATCCTGAGTAGTTATGACAGCTTGGCTTTGGATGTATTTGGTCAATCCTTACAAGCTGCTCAGGATTTGACTGAAGATATTCAGCTTTAGACATCTAGATTTTGGTCTTTTTTAGCATGATCAATTATGTCAAATGCGGCCAAGGGCTGCGCAAATGAAGGAATGAGTTCCTAACTTTCGCAATGATAGGGTAGGATTGCTGGTGTTGATAGGAATATGAGAGGATTGACTAGGAGGGGAGATAGGAGAAAAAGATTTTCTTCAAAAAATACTTAATAACAGATTGAGCAAGAAGGGGACTACCTCGTTTAGCGATGGTTGGAGGCGTTGTTTGACTTGGCCTTTTCTTTCTACGTATCTTGGTATGCAACTTCTACTTCCTTTCCTTGCAAGTGGGTGAAAACAACATATGACTATCTGCTTGCATATCCTTAGGTACCCTATTCCTCATCAGATTCTTTCTTCATCAAATTCCATGTACCCAATAGTAGAGTTGTCAATCAGTTCATCGACATCTTGATCATCTTCACCTGGAGATGAAGGTTCTTTATAATTTTTCTCCTCTTCTTCGATTTCAGCTAAAGCATTGACTCGGAGGGGCCTCTAAGCGCCAACTGTGGAGTAGCTGCGGATAAGCGGGGCCTTTGTGAGGCACGTTGTTAGAAGTTGAAGTTCCTCCGTGCGGAATATCTAGGTACTTAGTACTAGGAGAAGCTTGAGCTAGCTTGCTTTATTTAATTCGAGCAAGTCATTCACCATCTTCTGGAATGCCGGGTCGAATGAAGTGGCAAGAGAAGGGAGCTGAAGCTTTAAGCTTGGACGGTTCTCGCGTTAACTTCGCCAGATATTAGCAAATTGGTCTTCAATCCGTATGGCAGCAGCTTAGGAGAGTACAAAAGTAGTGACTTGTTCTTGTAAGAGTAAGAAACTTACTTTTGAGCTCATGGCATTTACGAAGAAGCACTTCTGATTTTTCTAAAGCATTAGAAGCATGGCAGGCGGAAGCTCGATTGATTAGTGAATTTAAACAGGTGATAAAATCTCACATGGTTTCATTGGCCTCCTTCCTTTAAATGAGTGAACTTGGATAGTAATGAAAATGCATCCTTCTGAAGGCTTATATCTTTCTTCAAATGCAGTCTGCAAGGTGGCCCATCTGGTAATAGATTCGGCCGACAATTGCTGAAACCATTAAGTTGGTAGGTCCTTGCAAGGTTTCTAGGAAAGAGGCGAACCAACACATCTTCATGAGGTCACATCCAGGATACTGCATAACATGATGAATGCAGATATATGTGAATCCGTGCTTTGGTTTTTTGCTCCCATCAAATCTTAGGGAAATTATTTCGGTTTCTATGTGGGAGCACATGAACAGGATGTGGCAAAGCTAGAGGGCTAATAGCATTTCCCCATGGTACTGCCATATGAATAGCTGGAAAAAGGACGCGTGCTGGGAGGATGGTCCCATTGAGCAGAAAAGCACTGCAAAGTGATGTGGATGCTCCTTATGAGAGATGCTTCCTTCATGGAGGTGAGAAACTCCTGGATGACTGGTTAGATGAACTTAGCGATGAGAAGCGCGCCGGTGTTACACTGAAGTTGTGCCTTTGAAGTAGATCGAAAGTAGGATCAACTTCTCCACGAGCTCTCCTGCTACGAGTAAATGGTTCACCTGCCAGTGTACCTTCCAGATTTGCAATATTTTGGAGCAAATCCTAAAAACTCTTTTTGGTTGTTCTTACTGATTTTTAATTTTAATTTTTTGACAAAAATTAGTAGCATGTACTTTTCTAAATATTTAATTTTATCCCTCTTTTAACAACCGATTGCGGTTTTAATGACAAAGATCAATGAGGATAAAACGATGGTAAAGCTTAGTAGGCTGATTTTCAGATCTAGAGTTGACTTTTTAAAGAGTTTGAAAATTTTGGTAAACTGTCAAAAACTCAGATCTATGGAAAAATACAGATTTTTGTAAAAACTCAGTGAACTAAGATCTCTAACTAGCCCAGATCTATGGACCTCTGAAGAAAAATTTCAGTTTGGGTCACTTTTGCAAAAATTTTGGATTTTGAACAAAAGTTAAAATTTGCAAACAGGTAGTGATTTGTTTTGATTTTTACCAATTTTCTAACATACCGCTATCATAGATCTGTTAGATCTGTTCGATCCCCAGTAAAGTCGCCAAAAAATGTTGGTCTTAAAATCTGTCAGGTGGACAGATCTATGGATAGACGAGCCAACAGTGTGCAAGGCATAGCCCTCTTTGAGTTAGCAAAGCGAAACTGGCTTATTGTTATTCTACCAGCAGGAATCTGTGCAAGTCTCACAATATTCTGCCTTCGTGGGTTGGGATCTCATCCCAATAGAGGTATTTCCAACTATAGAAGAAGGGAAAGAAACAAGGTGGGGAGATGGGAAAGATCTGGAGGGAGAAAAGAAATGAATTCCAAAGCAGAAAGGTCAGAGGGTCTATGTTTTGGGCCGGTAGTAAACAGAGCCGAAGTTACTCACATAGACAAACAGAGCAATACTGATGAATAAATGACAACAAAGTAGAAGTAGATTCAACAGAACAAACATACAGATCTAACATAAGAAAGGTCTAATGTAAAACACAGGTATTCAGCTCAAAGTCTAAATATTGTATTAATATTTGTTTCTGTTACAAAAAGTTCAAAGTCTTTTCTTCTTACTTCTATTTTTCATCTGAAAAGTATCCACCCTTTGAATACAACAAGTATTCAAGTATATATAGAAGAAGGAGAAGAGAGAACAAAAAGAAACCAACGACTTAATTACAAAGTACTTACAAAAATATCTAAAAGTCAACTGTTGACTTTTGGCCACTTGGTGGATGACATCATCCCATGGTGCAACATGGATGGTGTCATCGTTTGTGCCAACATACCCTTAGATATTTTACAAAAATAAGAAGAGAGGAAGGAGACTATTCATCATCGTCTCGCGGCCGAAAGGGAGTTTACTGCTTCTGATGTTGCTCGGGAGAAGTGATGTTGAACTGGGCCCGATATTCCATGAACTTGCTGATCATGGGCTGAAGTTGATCCTGGGCAGGATGCTTGTGGTGATCGCTGATAACTTCGCAAGTTCAACGTTCATCCACGAGCCTTTCTGGGAGCTTGGCATATTCATTTTCAGCTTCTATCAGGAACCCTATAAAGTCACGATAGGCTAGAAGGTTGTTGATGCATTCGGTGTCGAACGTGGCTTCTGGCCCTAACCCTTGCGAGGTGATCTCCTTAAAGATCTAAATAGTTTGGTCTACCTTCCTCAGGGCAAAAGAAGGAGTGAGCAAGCCTGGGGACATTCTCAAGATGATTTGAGACTCCATCTAGTGCATAGCCTCCAAGGCTTCCTCTTTGACTTTATCTATCTTTTCGAGGACAAAATCCAACTGATCGACTTGGTAGTCCAAAGTAGAAAGGATTTTTTTGGGCACTCTGGGGTGATTGAAGACACCGAACTTAACCAGATCTTCAACCGAACAGTCGAGCATTTTCTGGAAGGTCTCATGCTGGAGCCTAGCATGGTCCAACTCTTCAGAGATGGGTCACGTAATCTCCTGGAGTTCCTTGTTCGCCTGATTGATGTTCTGATACAGCTCGGTGAACTTGACAATTACTCCCTCACTTTCCTTGAGGATTTGGTCTCTCCAGGCAGAAACTGCCATACCCTGCTCGCTGATTTTGGCATATTCATTTATCTTATCCTGGCTCAGGGGCTCACGAGTTTCGGTGGTAGTTGTAGGAGGTGCACTGCCCATTTTCTGCAAGGTGTGGAGAAGATGTTTATTTTGTTTCCTTTAATAGCCTCTTTTCTTCCTTTGCTTCCTGAAGTTTCTTGCAAAGGGCATCCACTGCAGAAAGGGCTTCTCCTTGAAGGCTTTATGAAGACGTTCCCATCGTGACTTGGGTCACTGTATAATCTGTCGGAGACAGATCCTTTTTATCCTTTTAAATGATCAGGATACACGATCTCCATTAGTCTCTCTCCTGATGCACTCTGAGAGAAGCGGGTTATAGGTTTTTGCTTCTTGGCCCTCTTTGATGGGATGACGGAGAAGTCCATCGATGCGATAGGAACTTTCCTCTTTTGCTAGCTTAGGTGCTGAGAGATCCATGCTGGACTTATGGGAGTGGGACCAGAAGTAGAAGAGGGAGCAGCTGCAGTAGTAGAGGGAAAGTGCGTTGAGACACTTGGTGGTGGCATTGAATTAGAGGCCAGCGAAGTACTCAAGGGAGGAAGGGATACTGCAGGGGAGGAAGACGAGGATATGGAAGGGAGCTGAGAGATGAGAGAAGAAATAGTGGGGAACAGCTCCGCGAGAGAAGAGAAGATGGATGATGAGGAGGGGGGAACAGTAGAGGATGGGGGAGAGGATACGACCAAAGGAATGGCCGCTTGGGTCACACGAGGAGGAGAAGGAAGAGAGGGAGAAGGGACAGAAGGGACCTCAACAGTTGTAGTAGTGGCAATATCCTGAGTGGATGTGCCCATCGGAACATCTTCGGCCACTTCTTTCTCTAGAGATAACAGGCTTACTACCTGTTCTTGTGCAGCGGAAGGGGGACTTTCAGGAGCCTCTTCTCGAGAAGAGCTTGATTCGCCCTCTTTATCCTTGCCTTTTACTTTCGGCAGATGTTTTGGCCTAGATGGTGTGTTGCCCAATGGAGATGTAGTGAAATCTACCCCGAGGTAGATGAGGCCATTCATCCTGCACCAGTGCTCTATTCACCGCAGAGTTTTCTTTGACCCTCTCTTCAATGGTCTGGGGCGCTTTGGTTCTATCGATTGTAGTAAACGGCTAGTTTTCCCCGTCCGTGTCAAGATATACCTGATCAAATTCTTGATCAGTAGTTTGATAACATTTCAGGACAATGGCCACACCGTACTGAATGATTTCTGCCAGGGCCAGGCGAGAATGGTCCTTTCTTCTGAGCTCAACCTCATGGTATAGGTCGATATAAATGTCCTCGATTTTTGGAAGGTGGATAGGATCGAGTTTTTCCCTGGGAAGGCAATTCCTTGGATCGAAAGTGGGCCTTGCCGGGAAGTTGTGCTTCAGATTTAGCAGTTCTAGCTCAGCAACCATTTCCCGGGCTTTGTGATGAGACACGCAGGTGTATCTGCCCACTATGAGGGGGAAAGGAGTTCCACCCTTCTTCCTCTTAAAGCACTTCTCGTGGTATGTCACGAGCTGTCTGGATAGCTCTAACAGGATTAGTTTGGGGCTGGCATATCTCAGAAATTTGGTGGGATCACCCAGGAAGTTAGCTGCCCTGAGATAGGTGAAAGTTGGGAATTGTGTGAATAAGGCCCCCCACTTCTCCGTTGCTGCGACAATGCTCTTGGTCGTTCGACCGTGAGTCATGTTGGGCCTCAATAGGCAGATGATGCCGTAGAAAAAGGCATCATTGATTTTGGTGAAATGAGAGATGCTGTTCTCGAGCTTTAGCTCTGAGTAGTACTCATATATTCTCACCTGGGGCCAAACCCCGCATTGGCTCAATGCTGGATAATCCCTTTCTGAGGCTGCATCATAAACTACGTAGGAGTTCATGTAGAACCTCCCCGTTGTGGTGAGTTGTTGGAGCTGCTCGGATATGGTGTTGCTTATGATCTCTGCCCACTCGAAGCATTGATCTGGCACATTTTTGTTCATAGTCTCCAGGTACCTGAGCATCCACTTATGAAAGTAATGGGCGTCAGAAGCCCAAATACTCTGCTTAGGAATGTGATAGTATCACTCAGTTCCTCGGAGAAATCGCTTCGGTGAATAACTTGTGTCCATCTGGTTACCACTTTTTTGTTCTTTAGGTACACTTCATTCATCAGTTGCATGCACTGGTCTTCATTGTCCTCCCAAGCCTTGGTGCAGTCTTCTTGGCTTACGGCCACAAAGTGCCGGTGGTGAGGGATGCCAAGCATGATTTCGACGTGTCGGGCAGTCAGGTTGATTATGACTTCGCCCTTCTCATTTTGGACACACCTCGTGTCTTTGTTGTAGCAGCGGGCCACTACCATCATGAATTCATTGTTCACTGCACTGACGGGGATCCCCCAAACAAAATGCAGGCCATTGCTTACTAGTTTGTCCATCCAGGGACTCCCTGTGACCCTCCTGGTTCTGGCCCAGAAATCTTCCATATCAATGTGACCGAGCTCTAAGTCTCTTATATCCAGGTCACATTCTGCCTGAGACTCGGGCATTCTGACCCTCTGATACTTGTACTTCATCTCTTCCTCTGTAAGTTTAGCTTTGCCCTTTGATTTGGTCGGTCTCTTGCTTGATGTAGACATATGTGGATTTGAACTCAATTGTTGATATGCAAGAAGAAGAAGCAAAACCCAACGCAGAAGAGCCATGTTAGTTGTTAGATCTTCCATTAAAGCTCTATAAAATAGAATGAGGAGTTAGACAATTTAAAGGCCTCAGGGCACAGGGCGCATGAACACTGCAGGCTGCAGGGTTAATAGCATGGCGCATGGAAGAAGGGTGTTACAAGGAACAAATTAGCGCCAAAGGGCGCAGGGCGCATGAACACTGCAGATGACATTTTGTTATTGTAAGCAGAAGTGCGCCTGCGTCATTCATATGCGTTTTATGCTGGGCGCAGATAATTTTCATGTTGCAGGGGGACAGGGTGCGCCAATGGGACATATATTTTTCATGTTACATGGAACTTTGGTGCGCCGAAGGGTGCAGGGTTGATGTGTGTAACATAGACTTTATACGCGCAAAAGGGGGAGTTTTGGCACGGCGCAGGGAACGTTTACATGACACTGTGTTGTTGCAATGGGGAATGCGTCTGCACCACTTTATTAGGATTTCACTCGGTTTTCATATAGCGCAAGGAGCTCATGTGTTGCAATGCATGTTGGTGCTCCATAGGCGTGACTGTGTTTCCTGTTGCAAGGGTGGTGATTGCGCCAAAGGGTAGAAAACGTAGTTTTGGAAACGTTTTTAAAGTCTTCTATCTCTGATAGATTTGCGATCTTTTAAGCTTCTTTTCAGGGTTTATAGGTGGTGAAGGGGCACAACAAAGAGGTCCAAGTGATTTTGAGGCAGAGCCCTCCTTACCAGCAGATCTGTAAAGAGGAGGAAGAGCTTGGGAAGGAAAAACAAGGACCAGCAAGAGGGGTTTTCATGGCTTCATAGATCCATCTATCCTACCACACAAACAAACAGCCAACAACGAAACTAAAAAAATGAGAGCGACAAGGACCACTTACTCGGAATATATAGAAAGTGAGAGGCGAAACGGGGTCCACGAATGTGACACGAGGACGACAGGTGTGGTCCTCTTCTTTTGGATTTGGAGCAGCTTCTCCTTCCTCGAATGTTTGAAGACAATCTTGCTCTTGATTGAACTCTTCCTCCAGCATGAAGTTTGTCAAGTCAAACTCTTCAATCTGCTACTCTAGAGGACAAGTGTGACTGCAAGATCTTCTTCTTCTGCCTTGCAACAAAATCAGTCCCTAACCACCACCTGTTCTCCAAACCCTAGCCTCTTCTGTAGGTTTAGCCATCAAGGGATCTTGTCATCCCAAATCTAAGAGCCCAACTCTTCAGACTTTGAATTTCTTCATCTTTGTTTGGCTTCTTTTTTTTGTTGTTGTTTTCCTTGACTGGCATTCTGATTGTCATCCTCCCAACATGGATTTGGAATGCAAGAGGAGGGATGGGTTTGTAACTCAACTGATTTGACATTTTTTTGTGGTGGTGGAGGAGGTGAAACCTCTTGTTTTCTTTGGAGGTGGGAGGTATTTCATTTAGCTCTTGTGGAGGGGATGATGTTTTAGAAGGAAAAGGAAAGAAGAATTGAGGTGTGGTGGAAGACTGAGAGGTGGAGACATGGGATCAACATTTGAGACAACAGATGGAGAGTTTAAATTTGCAAGTCCAACTGAGGCTGATTGTTGCTGAGTACTGGGAAGAGGAAAAACCAGATGATGTGTAGAACTTACCCATTGACAAGGTTGTTCAACCACCCTGATGTATATGCTCTATTTTCTGCTGTCCATTGTGCAAGTTGGGGCAGCATCTTTATCATGAAGTCCAGCTTCTCCTGAGGGCTGAAGTTGTCTTGGAAAAGGGCCTTCCCCATGGACAAGGAGTCCTTGTAACCGATCCGAAAGCTCTCATTTGAGCTGTTGCTCTGGACTGCACCATCTTTTCCTCCATCTTTTGGATCTCTCTCCAACAGACCAGCATCTTGGATCTGATGGTCTTCATTGTATGCACACGCTTGCTCTTGGAAATCTCCATAGCCAAACTGACTTTGGCACAGCTTGCTCATATGGGTACGCTAATGATCTTGAATCTGCTCAAAATGCTGATTTGGAGGATTTGTAAAAACATGTTGGAGGTGTGATATAATGCTGTTGTTGATGTGAATCCATTGATGGAAATGAAGTCATGATTGCACCAACTTCATAGAATGAGAGAATGATGGAGAGATGGAAGAAAAGAATGGATAGAACAGAATGAAAATGAATGGAACGGAAGGTATGCAACTTCAGAGATGGGTTGTTGACCAGATGGAGTCGCCAGATTGTGTTTTGCAAGTGCCTCCAAAGGCTGAAATCTTCACAAGAACTATCAACCTGCAAAAGATGACGTGGAAGACCTCTACGGTCCCACCGGGCGTGCCAAAAACTGTTGATGCAAAATCACAACACCCTTGGATGCAGGATCAGGCTTCTAGGTTGATCACTCAGGCATCCAGTGTGATTGCACAACATGGAAACCCTCTCTCCAAGCGTGGACCTTGTAAACTGAGAGAGGAATCTCCAGAGAAGGCTGGTTCCTGCTCCCTAAACTACCTGCCACAAGCTATTCCAGTGCAGGTAAGCTAATCTAATCGTAATCTAACCATGCCAAGGAGACAAAGAGAGAGCGAGAAGGGAAAAAACAAAAGCCTACACTAAACGGTGTGATACCACCCGAGAAGGAGAATATTGAACATCTATCAAACCTGCCATGGGACAAAGAGAGGTGAGCAATGGGACGGATGGACAGATGCATCACAGGCCCAAGGATAGATTTCACACAGAAAATGTCCCAAAACTCCATGAACACAGCTCCATACCTGCAATGAACATTCAAACATGCACAACTACCTGCAATGAAGAGAGGCAAGAAGAGAACAAACAAAAGACGAGCAAGGATGGACAGATGCATCACAAAACACGCTTTTTGTTACTCTAGGAGTTTGCACAGAACATCATTCCATTAGTAAAAGGCAAAAAACGCCATTACAGAGCAGGGAGGAGGTTGAACTCCATTTTCAACCCTAGAGAAGAAAAGAAGGGAGGGCAGAGAAGAAAAGATGAACAACTTGTATATCTTTTTAAAATGAGCCAAATCTGGCTTTATACAATACATGGGTCGAGCCCAGGAGACAGAAAACATAGGAAAACGTGTAAGCAACCCAACCATTGACCAAAACGCATTCTTCATTAAAATCGGTGGTTGAGACATCACTTTTGGCCATGCTGAAGAAGAATGCGACCCATGTGCATTAAAATTGGTTGTTGAAACGTCGCTTCTGGCATTACCACGTGTCAGAGTCGTTTCTCAATTTTCTCTCTCCATACTACACCAAAATTTGAGATTGATCCCAGAATCATGCAGAGAATTTCATAAGCTTTCCGTTGATATAAAGAACATGCAAATCCGAGCTCTGGATCGAAAGTTATGGAGGTCTGAAGTTTTAGGGCACAACACAAGTGAAAACGTGTTTTGCAATCTTTCCCGCGCTCTGCCACCTGGATGACAGTGGCACGCATTTGATTGGTCGCGTGATTCTCTCTCCTCGCTCACCTGCGGGTTTTTCCTTGAATTTTGACCCCTTTTGATGATTTTGGAAAATTTTTCACTTTTTCCGCTTCCCCGCCATTTGTCCGACACGTGGCATGATCTGGTGGAGGATAGGGCGCGGGGTCAACCTGTCTTTTAAACTTTGGGCCCAAGACTTTTTGCAACAATTCTAAGTCCCCCCCCGAACTTGCACTTCCTTGCTCCATTGGGACACGTGTCCAATTCCTATTGGCTCGGGCCAGCCGCTTCAAACCTTGCCCCTTTGACCCTTGGACTTTTCACTTGTGACACATGTCATCTCCTCGGTGGTCCACGGGTCTGCCGGCCCTTTCGCGTCCACCACGTCTTTTGTCCCAGATGCCCTTGTGCTGAAAATTCCCGTTTCGGCCAAAACTAGCAGGTTCCCGTCCATTCGTCCGAGATGTCCCAGTGCTGCGCGGGACAAATTCTTCCGAAACCGACCCGAAAGTGGGCTTCCATGTCCCTTTTCTGCCGGTTGACACGTTGGCGTGATCTGATTGGCCTTCGACCTCCTTCGGCTATCCACGTCCTGCATGTCCCTTTGTCCCATTTGGCCCAGTGCTGAAGCTCCCTGTTTCGGCCGAAACGGCCGGTTCGCGTACTCGCGGCCCAGATGTCCCATTTGCTTTCGGACCGTTCGGGACAAATTTTCCCGCTTCGCCCGGTTCAGCCGGTTCACGTACTTTCGTCCTGGATGTCCCAAACTGTTCCGAGCTGCCTTGACTCATTTCGCCCAGTTCGGCCGGTTTGCGGACTATTGCAAGGACTAGGACTTAGCCATTTTTTATGATTTTTTCTGGCCCGAGCTTATTTTTTGCAATTTTTTCACATTTCCTCAGAACTTGCTCTCTTTCTTCTTAGACAGGGGAGTTAGAAAAAATATGAGGGACCCTCGAATCCTGACTTTTTGTCCGGACTCAATATAATTGCTTGGGACTTAAGAATTTGATGCATGTTATCAAAATTACCTTGAGGGGTGAATTTTGGATAACATGAGTATCAATCGCTAAGCTCAGAATTTTTTTTGAGGCATAATCTAGCAGCCACTATGCTCCCAATATCCTACTTGTTTTTCATTAAATCCTAGCGACATCATATCTTCAAATAATATGTTACAACATAAACTAGTGGACGCTAAGATAAAAATTTCATTCTTCGTCTTGTAAAATGCTCGTGACATCTAAGCTCGAAATATTCTATTATGGAAGCACCTAGATGTTGTGTAGCTCAAAATTTGTTAATTTGATTTATTAAAGCATACCACTGACAACTTGCAAACATTATGAGTATGCATATTCTAGTGGATGCTAACCTCCTAGAATCTTAATTTAATGTGTTAAATCCTTACGATCGGTATGCTCCAAATATTATGGGTTTAATCCTAACAAAGGCTAAGCTTAACTTATTACATCGTTGTAAAGGCTAGCGAACGCTAAGCTCAAATCAATTTCATTTAACATGTTAAATCTCATCGAAAGCTTTGCTTTAAATATTATGGTGTGGTAATACGTAATGACCGCTAATTTCATACTACCTTAATTTAATTTGTGGAATCCTAGTGACCGCTAAGCTACAAATAATATGTTGTGGAAATACCTAGTGGACGCTAGACTTGAAATATCTTTCTTTATTTTTTTAAATCCTAGTGACCGCTATGTTCGAACTATTACGATGTGGCAATGTCTTAACGGCCTATGACTTAAAAATATCAGTTATTGAGTACCGATCGCTAAGTTGCAAATATGGTATTGTGTTATACCCTAGCGGCCACTAAGCTTGCAAGCTTTCTTATTTTTGTTAAATCCTAGTGACAATTAATATCCAAATATGTTACAGCATAACCTAGTGGACGCTGAGCTAAGAATATAATTCATTAATGTGTTAATTGCTAGCAATCGTAATGTTCAACATATTAGTTTGTGGCCTTCCATAGAGACTAATATTATTATGGCCTTCCATAACAACCATAATGAATATATATATATATATATATATATATAACAACACTCTATCTTTCGCCAATAATATGTGGCCTACTAATAATACTATTTTAAAAGTATTATATTGTCGTGACTACAAAGCTATGTGATTTTTTTTTATGGCTTAACAGGCATAAAGGGAGCTATAAATTTAAATACATAGTGATTAAAATATTTAATATATAAAATTTAGGCATATATATAATATGTTTACCTTCCATTGCACAAACATTTATCTCAAAATTGAAAACTTAATATTGATTTTGTAGTTTTAAAACATTTTTTCCACCATTGAATATCCTCTTGACAAATTCAACATGACAGCAACCATATAAATAATGTACAATGAAATATTTTCCCCGGGTTATTTATGTTATTATAATGAAAAGGAAAAAAAAGGTAGACGTGAACAAATACCGACAATAATATTTTTTAGGTCTGCGCTAAACATTAAAAATTTAAAAGCTAGTGATTATGCGAGCTATCCATCATTATCATGAAAAAACACAATCTAGAATGGGGACATAGAATGTCGTTGAAAATTGAAAATCGTTCAAATGAAAATAACAACTAGAGATGAAAAGGGATCAAATTTGCTTTGGTTTGGGGTAGAACAGAATTACTTATTTTCCTTGGAAGAACAAAGCGGGTGGAAAAAATGATCATAAGGAACCGATAAGCAGAGATGGCCATGGAAGGATATTTTCATAGGGAAAATAAGGGATGGAATGAGGTGAAAAGAAAGGAACTAGTAAGAAAAATGAAGTTTGAAAAAATGATAAGAAGGAACCGGTAAGCCAGGGCTGGGATTTGCAGACTCACATTTTGGTATGAAAAATCTAGGGATGGAATGACATGAAAAAGATAAGATCTGGTCAACAACAGAATAACTGAACAAACCTGTACGATAAAAGAGGTACACATTTAGTATAATATATGTTTTTGATAAATACCTTGATTTTAGCTATGACATTATTTTATATTTGGTGATGTCATTAAAACCATCATCTGTCTGCATGCAATCGAACTATCTGTACTATTTTTTCCTGTAAACCCTTTTTCCTTCCCTAGCTTGTGTGCACCCTTTTAGTTACTACCTTATTGTTCTATTTTTGTTAATCCATAAATGATATTATAATTATTGCCCTAATTGTTCCTGTGTCCTAAAAATACCAGGATTGCTCACACTGGGCCCTGTAATCTATGATCTTTCTTATATTGTTTTATGATTTCACAAGCTTTTTGTTATGCATGAACCGAAAAAACAAAAACTCTAAAAACTAATTCTTTGGGGTATTTAATTTTTATTTTTCGGCACATTCCATGTTACACATTTTTAAAATATAACATTTTGTGCGAGATATGAAAATTTGAAAATTTGAGCAGGTGAAATTGAGAGTGATATTGATATTTCAAATACTAAAAAAATGTCGAGGTGAATTCGTAATTCAAATTTTAAATTTACCACTCATTAAGAAAAGGTGCGGGATATCAAAAAAATAAAAAATATTGAAAAAAATGCAGGACTTTTGATATTGGCTATATTCTTAAAATAGTTAGAAATGTAATATAATATATAATATTATAGTAAAACATAGTAGGAATAAATTATCTTAATGATTTTTATAGGCACAGTTATTTTTATTTTTATAAAAAATGACCCTAGACAATGTTTGGATGTAGTGTGCTAATGAAATATAATTCTTCAATTACTGTATGCTGCATGTGGAAAGTTTGATACCTCATAGTTAGAAAACATTATAATTGACACATTTGTTATGAAATTTAAATATAAAGAAATATGTATAATATTGAAATCATGGTATTATAATGATAAATAGTATGAAACCGCTATATTGTAAAATAAATAGCAAAATGATGACACGTGGCATGAACAATTCTATGAAATCTCAAAAGGTGTTTTTTACATCTAAAACAAAACAAATACCATTAGCAATTTTAAGTTGTAAAGATAGTGTTAACAATGAAAAGAGGTATTGGTATGAGACTAGCGCAACACGCTAAGATATATCGTGATTTTTTTATTTTATCACTATTTCCAAATTAAAAAACTATTGATCCCAGTGTTTTCCTTATGTCATTTCTTTCAATAAACAAAGCATCTTAGTAGTCGCTAAGCAATTTCTTTGATAATAATAAATTATAAACAATGATATATCTTGATAAAAAACTACAAACACAATCACTTACTCTCAGGGTTATATAGTGTGTCACTAGATTACGATAGGGCTAGTACAGTCAATATGATACGATTAGAACTACAATGAAATTTAGTAGCGATCAAAAGCTATAAAGATAGTTTTTATAATGAAAAGAGGTATTTGTATGATGGATTCTCGATGTTCTATTTACAAAGATATATGAGTTATAGTTGCTGAGAATTCTTTTCAAATATGCTTAGCAGTGCTAGGGGATTTTTCTTTGAATTGGGGATTCAAACTTCAAGGATATATCATCTAAAGTTCTTAATCCCAATATGATACAATTATAATCAATGAAAAAACACTATCAATCCAAAGTAGAACAAATAGTGATTACAATGACAAGTGACTATTGATAGGAGCCTAGTGGCTACTAAGCTAGATCATTCAAGTTTTTTCATTATATAGCTATTCCCAAATTAGAAAACTATTGAGCCTAGCAGCCTGCTATGTTATTCCTTTCAACTGGTAATGGAGCTTAGCGGTCACTAAACATTTTCTTTGATACAAAACCAAAAGTCTTGATCCCTCTCGATGAATATTAGTGCAAGAATTGGCTCCACCAAGTAACGTGCAACCAATTTTATACAATTATAATCATTAAAAATTACAATCGAGATAAGGATGTAAAGATAGTGATTACTATGACAAGAGGTAATGAAAGAATCCTAGTAGCCGCTAAGCTAGACCATGATTTGTTAATAAATAACTATTTGAAATTGATAAATTGTTGAGCCTAGCAATGCTAGCTAGGATTTTTCTTTGATACGAACCAATATGGATTATAATTTACAAAGATATATCTTAGGAGAAATAAATAAGTCTTGAATCCTCTCGATAGAATGTATTGCAAAAATTGGGTTCTGCCATGTAAAGTCTTCCCAATACGATAGAATTACAATCAATGAAAGAACACTATCGATCCAAAGCATAACAGATAGAATGATAAATAGTGATTACAATGAGACCATTTTATTATATAATCACATAGGATCCTAGTGGCCTCTGTAATTCCTTTAAGTAATAGACCATTGAATTTTTCTTTATTATATGGTTATTCTCAAATTTAGAATTGGCTCCACCAGGTAACGTGCAATGCCAATTTGATAACACTATAATCATTGAAAATTACAATCATATCTAAAGATGTAAAATAGTGATTACTATGACAAGAGGTAATGATATGATCGTAGCGGTCCGCTGAGCTAGACCGTGCTTTTTTATTCAATGGCTATTTTAAAAATTAATAGAATTTTTTTAGCTTAGTGATCGCTAGGATTTTTTCTTTGATACGAACCCAATATCAAATTACAATTTACAAAGATATATCTTAGGAGAAATAAATAGACTTGATCCCTCTCGATGGAATGTAGTGCAGAAATTGGGTCCGCCATGTGAAGTCTACCCAATATGATACAATTACAATCAATGAAAAACACTGAACCATCCAAAGCTGAACTAAATCTAGTGATTACAATGAAAAGTAGTAATGATATTGATCCTACCAACTACTAAGATAGACCATTGTTTGTTATTATATATCTATTCTAATCAAATTTAGAAACTGATCCCTTGAGCCTATCGTGCCACAATATGAAATTTGATATAATTATTCTTTCAACTAAAGTTATAATGGATGACTAGATTAGATAGGATCCCTAGCTCACTAATGCATTTTAATTTGATATCTTGAAGAGAAAGTCTTGATCCCTCTCGATAGGAAAGTAGTGCAATAATTGGCTCCACACAGCTAACGTGTAGGATAATTTAATACAATTATATATCATTGAGATAATTACAATCGATCTATAAAGTTGTAGCAATTGGGTTTGCCATGAAGTGATTGATACAATTATGACAAGAAAACATTGAGTTAATGATAGGATTACAATGTAGCGGAAATGATAGGAGCCTAGTCGCTACTAAGCTAGACCATGATTTGTTATTCAATAGCTATTTCAAATTAAGGTTGAGCCTAGTCGGAAGCTCTGCTAGGATTTTTCTTCAACTAGTAATGGATACGAACGAATATGAGAAAATTATAATCCCTCTACAAACAGTGTAGTATATGCAATTAGGTTTGAAATATACTATTAATTGTCAATTTCATCCCTCTTGTATAGATGGAATGTAGTGATACAATTGGGTCTAGCCATGTGAATTCAATAGCCAATATGATATAATTAGGCTATCCTTTGATTAAAAAAAATGGATGTATAGTCCAAAGCTATGCGAAATAAATAATAGTGCTCTAAATAATGCAAAAAGACAAGCAGTAATGATAGGAGCCTAGTGGTCACTAAGCTAGACCATTGTTTGTTATTATATAACTATTTTTAAATTAAGAAAATGTTGAGCCTAGCGGCAGCTACGTTATTCTTTTCAACTAGTAATGGAGCTTAGAGGTCCCTTTTTTCAAATTAAGAGATTGTTGAGCCTAGTTGCCGCTATGTCATTCCTTACAATTAGTAATGCAACTTAGTGGTATCTAAGCATTCTATAATATAAGAACCTAACTGAATTATACGACATAAAGAATATATCTTATGAGAACAATATAAGCCTTCATCCCTCCCAAGGGTATGTAGTGCAGCACTTGGCTCTGTCAGGAATAGTCAAGCCAATATGATACAATTATAGTCATTGAAAAAACAATATCGATTCAAAACTGTAGAGATAGTGGTTACAACCATCAATAGGTAATGTCAAGAACCTTACGGCCGATAGGCTAGAAAATGATTTGTTATTTTATCACTCTTTTTAAATCAAGAAGTAGAAAAATCATAGCGGTCTTCATGTCATTCCTTTTGATTAGTAATGGAGCTGTCATGGTTGCAAAGCATTTTCTTTGATATGAATGGATGTGAATTATGGCATAATCCAATGCTCGATTTGAATAAAACTCATTAGTTCTTAGCCGAAACTACGTTTTTCTTTGAAATATGTGTTATCAAATAAACTAAACATTTTTATGTTTAAGAAATATTGCTTAGTGACCACCGACCCATGTTATTGTAATTTATTTCTGATACACACTTTGCTCAAAATATGAAAAAATTAAATCTTAATGACCTCTACGCTAGTCCATTCAATTGGTGTAAATTTCCAACAAGTATTGTAAAAAATTTGTACAACTAAAATGTAGACTTAAATTCCACCCTATGGCTAACATATATATTTTCAAACATTTCCTTTCTTGTTATCTACGTAATGTGGATGGTTTTCATACAAAATGAATAATCCTTCCAAAATATGTTGTGTGTTAATTTTAAAATAAATAAATTTGCATATTTTTTGTTATTAATGATGTGATCGACAAAATATGAATGACAGTAACCAATTTAAGGTTAGATAACATGTCTGGTCAAAGCCTAGCGACTACTAACCATTATGTTAATTACTCTCCAATGATAAAAAGTAATGTACTATAGATATTGGTGATTCACAAAGGCTAATACTTACATTCATTACCATACAATGCGAAAAAATTTATTACTCCATACGTGAAGTAATTATTAATATATTCTACTCCAATTGACATGTAAAATGTATTCCATTGTTTGCACTCCATTCTCAACAATTCCATTCATTGAAGGAGCTAAGTGACTTGGAAGAAAAGAGATGAGGAATGGTTTGTTGAAATCCATGACCCTGTACAACTACTACGATGACTTGTGGTTGTTTTTTGTTATAGATGATAAACATGAGGAAGTTGGTATGGTTATATCCTCAATGCAGTTGTTGATTCGAGTACATTGTGTTTTCAAGTCGAACACATTGACTATGAAAATAATAAGTGTCTTATTCTGGATATGGAGTTGGATGTTTCTTTATTTAGGAAACGGGAAATGAAGGCCTCAGAAGACAAAACACAATGTTCATGTTCAATATATGGTTGGGATTTTGGGTTGTTAATAGATAATGAAAAAAACTAGGTTGTTCAAATGTAGAAGACATTCACAGTGGCATGCTTATAGTACTCAGAAAATTGTATAGAGACTGATACAACCTCTTCCGTTTGTCATTTTTTGAATAAAAAAGGTTCACTTTCACCACCTAAACATGCCAAGTTGTTTACTATGTTGAGGAAAACATATTTGGGTAAATTCGAGATCGATCCATCCAAATCAAAGTTGCCGGGGTTGAAAAACATAATACTAAATCAGTATGCATTGTTGAAGAAAGCAACCACTATATTCACAAAAACATAGAACCTTCAACTATTCAGCAGTTTGATTACTTTTTGTTCAATGGTAAAGTATTTTCAATTGATGTTTCAAGGTTCCATGTAGCACCTCCAGAGTATCAGTATCGTCTCCATAGATGATGAGAATGTTGACCTTCTTGTGCACTCCATGTTGATAAATGTTATTCCTACATAGAGGGATGCAATTATTATTCCCTCTTGCATTAGATTCTACGAATAATGTTGTGGAGCTCCAAGATCTCAAAAGACTTGGAAAGGGATGACATTAAATTTAATATACTTGATGGCCAACATACAATATGTGCACAAAAAAAATATTTTGGGCTCAGATACTTACAATTCTTTACATAAGAGGCTATAGATTTCAAAGGGCTCACATTCTTTTTGACAAATGCAACTAACGAAGCCATTACTAATATTTGTAAACAACAAAATGAAGTGAATATAACTTGGATAGACACCAAGTTTATTGATTTTTTGTACAAAGTTAGATTAGTTTGGAAATCTCTTGGATGTCCTCAACATCCCGGATTGACAAAAACCAAAACATAAGAGTGGAAGGTAATGTATTTTAATTTTATTGCATTTTTTATTAACATTTATCTTCCTTATATAAAAAGATAAAACATATGATTTTCCTTTGAATGAAGAACTTTGAGAATTAATGCCTTTTGATTTTTAAAACAAACAAAACCAAAAATCTTATAAGACAAATGGAATTTTTTGTTATTATTTGTCAGATGATATATTGACTAAATGGACTACAACATTTAAGTTGTTTAGATCTGGTGTCCTTTCTTGTTCACCTATTAAATATAATCAGGATAAATTTTAGCCCAAATTCCATTGGCAAGATTCATAGCCAATTCATTCAAGGATGCTAAAGGAATGAATGACGAAGAACTATTAGTACTAGCAAAAAAAGTATAATCAGGGGATGTCTCGTTAACTGGCCCTATTTAGGCAGGTGTAATAACAGAGACATTTTATTCTTACTACTGGAGAATAAAAGGAGACAAAAAAATGAGAGCAAAAGTTCTACAATATTTTAAAGAAAAAAATCCAGATAATGATCTATTGACATCCTACAGTGAATCCAATGTAATTGAAAAATTTAAATTGCATGAATCACACTACTGCCAGTTGTCAATACTATTGGGTGAAGAGAGAAAAGGAAAGATAAAAATATGATTCCCTACGTAGGGGATAAACAAGTATAAATGAAAAAAGGACCAGGTGGCAGAATAATTTCGTCCCTGTTGAGGCTCAGACAATACTAGAAAACTATGTGATGTTAATAGAAGAAAATATACCCACGAGGAAGGATGGAATACATAAGACAATTTAATTGTCAATGTGCATACCCATTTCAGCTTACTTCACCTCTATTAACTATTCATGCCACCAATCCTTTCAATGCAGAATGTGTTATCACTAAATTTTGTACAATTTGTCTAGTGATATTTCTTCTGAAGTAATAATGAATATCCTAAAAATTATCAGAATCTAGTTTGTTGGATTGTATTATTATTGTTTCTCATACCAATAGAATATTTTTTAAAAATGTTGATATAAACTAGTAAAACAATAAACGGCAAAAGGTTAAAGAAACTAAAGAATCAATTTTAGATAGATGTTACATACTCTATGACAACCAACATGAAAACTTTAAAAGTTTTGTATCTTATGTACAACAATAACCGGATTATACAAACTATGATGACAATAATGATGAAAGAGGAGAATTCACTAGGGATTGGATGGAAAAAACTTCCACAACAATTGATAAGTATAAGAAAAATTGTTTCTAAAAGGAAACAACCATCATTTTCCTTGTGAGCAATAATTTGAGTTTTGGCCTAAGATGTTCACTTGATGTTGTTCCTAAAATTATTTTAGGATTAGTGCTTTATACGACGATAGTTTGTCTCACCTGCATGTATTATTCTGAATCCAATATATATGTTTTTTTTATTGTTGATATACATAGTCATGGAAATGTGTTTTTGAAAAATCTACTACTCTGATATGAAGAAAGGTTCGTACCAGATTACAAACTCAAACAATGTGATTTATTTTAAAATGTATTTCAATTGAAAAAATCTACTTACACATTTTCTTATTTACATAAAAAACCAAAGAAAAATAGGATATTGATGTACAAAACATATCAACTTGATGTTACATAACCAACTAAAAATGTTGATTGAACTTCAATTATTTTATATATATGTTTAATGAGATATGTTTTCAAATGTCATTGTTTTCATACTTTTGGATAGTACTATATGTTCACTAACTCTTATGAATAGATGAGGAGAATATCAGCCACATTATACAAAAAATATGAAATAAAATCCCGGTATATCAGTCATGTGTATTTATAAAATAAAAACCACTACTAAGCCCTACAAATTTATAAGATAATTAATGGTTTTATGCAGCATAACCAACAACCAAAGAAAGTAATAGTGGAGCGCACGATGTTAACCACCAACAACGAATATGCAGTTATAACCAGGTATGTTAGCCATGTCCTTTATTTTAATAAACATTATACCCATTTCTGGAGGCCCACACAAAGTTATAGAAAATGACCCTTGATATAAGCGAATTCTAGAAACAAACAATTTCAAAGAAGGATTACCTTACTTAAATATTATAGATTTAAAAAGTTCATGGTAGATCCAATGCACTATATATCGTTCCTGTAGCCCTTACCAAGTAGTTTGGTTGTGCCATTATCATTTTACCCTTCCAGAAACCAGCTAATTTTTTATCAACATAATGATACCGACATTAGAATCGTGCTAGTCCACACTAATGATGCAAGCCATAGCGGTCGTTCTAATCCACATCAATATTTCAAATGTTGTCCGCCAATAGTGGCCTCCTCAAACATATTATACAACGAACCCTAGCCACTAAAATCCCCTCATAGAAGAACATAACAATTTCGATTTGTACTTACCAATTCCACAGAGACCAAGATGGGTGTGTTAAATTACACATTTAATTTTCCCTAATATGAAATCGATTATGAATTGATTCTATTGTTGTTTGCAACCCCACGATGCATCAAAAAACCAGCAGCATAGTAGGTCTAATGCAATGCCAAGCTGGAAGCTCATGTCAGTAAGTGGTAGCCCTACCCTAAAGTATAATACTCAGACATTGCCATTTTACCAGTAGTCACTATTTTTTTTCATAATACAATTTCATCTGCACATAGCAATAACTATATTATGAAAGCATTGATGTTTGTGTGAAACGCATATTGCACTATTTAATGATCCAGTTGCAGGTAAAGAAGAGCAATCCTACACACAAGGCCCATCTGTTAATTTGGTAGCCGTAAGGCTGAAATTTTGTTGAGGTTCATTGGTTAGAATTGATATGAGAACCGATTGATAAAATGTACTTTACTTCCTGCAGTTAGCCCACAGCTATTACTGCCTCCTATTTCTAGATTTGCGAGGTTTGTTGTCATGAGACAAATCATCTAGAGCATCTAGGGCCCTCCCCCAGTCATTCAAGTTCACGCAAGGAGACTATCAAGGTGCCGACGGCTGGCTGCCAAAGAGTTTATAAAGTCATCCATCAAAATAAATTTGGAAATGCGATGTTCACAGGTCAGAAAAATATCACTTTGCTGATTTTTTTGTTTTCAAACAGTTTGATTTGATATAGGCCTACTTCACAACTTTTAAAAAGTTATCGACTAACTGATTCACAGTAGTCCCCCATCGGTGAAAAGACATTGCCAATATAGCCGAGGGAACGTGCAATTTAAAACCGATCTAGGAAAAGGTGTTGGAATCATTATATACAATTTTCCCTCACATTTGAAGGTGTGATAACAATGTGTATACATTCGTGGAAAGGGAAAACCCTCCAACAAATTTATGTGGGATTGGACAAACAACAGGAGAAAATGTTCAAAGATATGTGCCCCGTTGATGACTTCCTGTATTGTCCCACCAAGATTGACCTCATTGAATATGTCAAAGGGATGACTGTGGTACCCCGCAGGGCACTCAAATATTTTTGAGCGAGTACCATGCACATAAATAAAAAGTTAGTTCATTGTCAACCAATTGTTATGTCTTGATGATACAAATTTCCCGCCCCATGATCATCCGGGACTTCTATTCTTCGCTGTTCGTCCATTGCCTTCTCTCACTTATGACAGTTCTTTGCACACCTTTCCAATTAGTGGGAGAAATAGATTTTAGACAATCTATAATTTTCGAATTTTACAAGAGTCGTGTTTCGGGTGGGCAACCCAGTGTTTCCTATTACTCTTTAAGTTCTTGGTCGTCCATTTCCACCAAGAACAAAGAAATAAGTTGCTGTCAAGATTATACAAACAACTCAGGGGCCTATATTTACCCCTGTCGACGAGTGAGTGTTCTGTAGATTTCCAACTGACTTTGACCCTTTTTATTTCAAATGTTTTTGCCAGAATGGGAAAAGCAAAAATTAGTTCGTGATGGCTCCAATATGTGACTATATCGCATTGGAACGTTTTTGAGTCTATTGCATCACACACTGAGTTTTACAGGACTAGACATAGAATACTATCGATTACTAAGACCTTCAAGACTCACTCAGCTTGCCTGTTCTAGAACCCAGCCCTTATAATTATTTGCCCGTAATCTCAAAGCGTGCCCCCCCCCTCCTCTCTTCCCCCCCTCTCTCTCCCCCCACCCCCCCCCTCCTTCCTCTCCTTTTTCCCCCAATACATTTTGAAATGCCTAACTTTTTATTAGCATTACTCGCCTCAAAATATTTGATGACTTAAAAAAGAAATCAATGGGACAATTCAATACAAAGAGGTGGTGAGAGCCGTCTTGGACACGAATTTGGACACACCTATGGTTGAAAAATTAGGAATGGGGTGAGACCACAAATACAATAAACTTGGTGTTAAGTTTATACCTCAACGACTACAAGTTACCAACTTTTTGCCATTTCTCTCCCCCCCCCCCTTTCGCCAGCTCTCCCCCCCCTTCCTCCACTTCTTTCCCTACCCTTTCTCATCCGTCCTGTCTCACCTCCCTCCCCCCACCCCCCCCCCCCTCCCTTGGTCACGATTCCACCCCTACTCTCCCTACCCTACCCCTCCTTCTCCTCTTCCTATTCCCCGTTTATCTTCCCTTCCCCCTCTAACCAACTCCCCCTTTACTCTTTTCCCTATTGTTTTTTTCTCTTCTTTTTACCTGTTTCCGTGTTTTCCTTAACATTGTAATAAATACATTTCACTGTTTTTATGTTGGTTCTGCGTAACTATTTTGTATGCTGAAATTGTATGAATAAAAGTTGGGAGAAGTTAAATTTTCCCTGATTATAAGTTCAGAGTGTGAGTGTATAACTTGAGAATGTGAATTAACAGAAAATCTTTATTGTGACAAATCTTTGAGTAGTTTTTATTAATGAAATATGTATTCTCAAATTAATTCTGAGTATGCTTAAATACTAGTTTTTGCTTCAATAATAGAAAACGTATACCACTTTCCAATGGGATGAAATAACTACAATACAATATGTAAAGACTCATCGCACTGAAACATTATATTTTATTCAAATAAATTTTGCACAAGAAAATATTCCTAATATAACAATAAAAAATGAGGAACACCCTTAGACTTTTTACCTTCATCACCACCTACATTTGATTTTTGATATAACAATATCGAAAGGGACTTCTTTTTTATTTTTTAATTGATTCATTGCCCTCAGCCATTTGATTTTGTTTTTTTTCAATTGTAGATACAAACACATGCAACATGAAACTGGTCATATTTGATATAAACGGTGTTTTGGCACACACCCTCCACAAGGCTACTTCGACATTTAAACAATTAAAAAAAGTTTAGCGGCATTGAGCTAAAAAAAATTATTTTCTCAGACCTAATTTGAAAGAGTTTTTGCAACGATGTAAAAAATATTTCAAAATAACAATATGGACATTGACGAGAAAGTCAAATGTTAATGACATGACGCCTTCATTCCTTCAAAACATTGGCTTGGAGGTTACAAACTTTGAGTTCATATTTACACAGGAAGATTGTGTCGAGACCAAACGCTCCGATTATGAAGGTTCTAGGAATCCCAACTTATATCTCAAAATTTTTAACTCTGTTTCATCGCGGTTTAATGCATCGTACAATTGTAAAAATACAATGCTTGTAGATGACTCTTTAGAGAAAAACAAGTTCAATGATGTTGCAAACTACATAATTGTTAAAACATTTAACATAGATTATAAGTCAAAAGACAAATACTTGTTAGATGTGTTCTGGTCTTTGTTACAACCATTGAAGGACGTCGCATATGTTCGGGATTATACTAGATCACAAAAACAATTATATGGAGCTTTTTTATTGGAGATTTACTATGTTTTGTATTGTTGATTTGGAAGCCCATATTCGAGAATAGTGTTACATTATAAATTCAAATTATTCTTCAAATGTTTTACTATAATTCTACCTTTAGTAAAGGAATTTCAATTTATTTCATAGCTATATTTAAATACTAAAATATATATGGGATATTTTTATAGTTAATTTTAAAGAAGTTCATATCCATATTTGAATATGAAATTTTTTATGTCATGTCTCTTACAGTTGATTTTATAGCTAAATTTAAATATGAAAATATATCTAATATGGTTTTACAATTAATTACATTCTCCTACATTGGATCGTCGCCATTTGCTAATTTTTCTTCATAACATCTTCATAAAATCTTTGGTTACACTGATGTTCAATCACACCATAATAAATGAAGTTAATTTGATATCTAACTTTAAATATGAAAATATATCTGGAATGGTTTTACAGTTAATTACATTCTCCTAAATTGAATCGTCACCCTTTTTAAGTTTCTTCATAACATCTTCAGTAATTCTCTGGTTTCCACTAGGTTCAATCGCACCATAGTAATTGAATCTGGGAGTGTCTTACATATCGTGAATGTCATTAACCTAACAACTGCTTGGCCAATGCCGATTTAAATATTCAAATTTGCAAAGTTTAATTTTTTACACATCTTAAAAATGATAAAAGCATTATTTCAAAGCAAACATTAAACTTAGCGGCCGTTAGCCCTTATAAAACAAAATATATATCTGTTTTATACGGGCTAGTGGCCTCCACACATTATTTCTCAGATCAATGTTGGATTCCCTAAAATCATTAAACATTTTTTCACGAATTCATTAATTTAATTTGTGATCAAATATACTGGACTTCAGAAGGAGAATTAACAAATTCCAATATTTTAATTTTTGGATTCCAATATATGTGATTTTGGTGTACAATTAATTCCAATTTAAGTGATTCTAGATACCAATATATGCGATATTAGAATCCAATATGTGTGATTTTGGAGTGCAGATAATTCCAATAGTTAATATTTTGGAATCCAAAAATAGTAATATTAGATTCCATTATTAGCTATATTTTTTAGCTGCTCGGACTAGAATAAGTCCAGATTTAGTGAAATAAGCGCTTGACTTACTATTTATAATACATTTTACCTCGTGTAGTTAGCAACCAACACAACCATTCATAATGAATAACTAAATAATTCATTATACTCCCTTTAATAAGATCATTTCATTATACTTCCTTTGTAGAATTTTTTTCTTCGGCCTCTGCCCGCGCCTTCTCCGGCCCTTCTCTGGCCCCCTGCGCGCGCCTCTGCCCACGCCTCTGCGCGAGCCTCTCCTGCGTGCGCCTCTGTCTGCAATGGTTTCTACGCGTGCCCACCTGAAATCCACGCACTCCGACGGACCCCCCACGAACCCTAAATGGGGAATGGCTCGAGCTTGGATCAATGAAAACGGCGGCGGCAAGCTACAGATCACTGAAAACGCCTTGGATCCACACAAAGCTGAGTGCCCGCATCGCAAGGATCGGATAGTTGAAAGGGATGAAGGAGGTGCGATTTCATGGATCGATCTGGCTTTCACAAATGCAGGGGGCCCTGAGGATGGCGGCACAAACCATCAAACTCCAGTTGGAGATGCTCTTGTGCATATGCCGGACAATGGCCCTCTCAAACCCTTGCTGAAAGGCTCTTCTTGTGGGGGGCTGGAACAGGGTACTTTTCCTGTTATTCCACCATTAGCTAGAGAGAATAAACGTGGATCCTTCTTCAAAGACATTCTAAAGGGAAAGGAATCCTCCATGAAACCTGCAGACGTTACCCCGTGTATTACATTTGGGGAAGATGTTATTTCATCTGAGATCTACTACAAAGAGCATGCTTTGATTTGTAGATTCGGAGGACTGTGGCCCAGCCTTCTTGCTCTTCACGCATGGGTCTCTCTACATTGGACTCCAACTTTAACTGGTAAGATAGACTTACATCTGTGTGCTAAGGGAATTTTCATTGTGACTTTCTCTTGAATAGTTGATAAAGAAAACATTGCTTCCAAACTCTGGACTTGTCAATCTAAATATTTGGTCATGAAACCCTGGTTCCCATCCTTTAACCCGCACACAGAATCTTTCTCATGGAAACCTGTTTGGATCAGGCTGCCCCAATTACCTATCCAATTCTGGAGTCATGACTGTCTAACAACCATTGGCAACACCTTGGGAATTACACTCTTTATAGATTCTCAAACCACTAATTGCACCCATACTACCTATGCCCGGATCCTTGTGGAACTAGACACTGATAAAAATCTTCCTGCTACTATAGATCTTAGAGTGGAAAATAGAACTTGGTCATAAACTCTTGATTATGAAGGTCTACCTTTCCGCTGTAGAAGATGTTTTGGCTTAGGACACACCTCTACTGCTTGTGAGATGGAAAAACGTCAAAATGAAAAGAGAAATTGGTGGAAAGATGCACTCTTAGAGCACCTAATTTTTGATGCTAAAAGGGATCTTGAATCAAAAGTAGAAACAGTGACTGAATCCAAATCTACCCTTGAAACCCCTCTATCCGAAAATCAAACTATTAGCAGCATGAATAATGCTCAAGTTGTTGAGGGCAACACGGATATGATTAAGGTTGTGGCTGTCCCAGTTGGGACAAATGCGACTAAGGAGAATACCCCTCCTTTGACTTCTCCTCCAACAGTGGAGACTCCTTCAGGTTGGGTTACGGTTAGCAAGAAGAAAAAAAATTTCACCCTTAAGGAGGGCTATCCGTCTGGATGATTTTCTTTGTTTGTGTTCGACCGGAGTACATGGTTATCATTTTTGTGGCTAGATTACAGCATGCTTTCTTTCCAATGGTGTCGGTGTACTATTGCTAGGTGTTCGCTGTTCAGTAGTTGTTTAGTTGCTGCTGAAGTTGTTGGTTGTTGTTTCTTTTTTGCAGATGTAGTTCTGCAGTTGGTTCTTATTGTTATATCTGGATATTGATCCCTTTCTTTGTGCTTATTATTTCTATTCTGGCTTCTGAGCCTTGTTGTACAAGGGTATAGTCCCTTTCAAAAAACTATTTGCCAATAATAAAAAAAACTTTACCACTCTCTCTTTTAATAAGTGTTTTCTTTTATTATACTTTGTTTTAATATTTCAAAAACAATATATTATAAGTGAATTCTTAATGTATGTATATCATTTTCACAATTATTGACTAACATTTACCCCAAGTAGTTTGACAACCAACACACCCGCTCATAACGAACAACTAAGTAATTTATTATACTTCCTTTAATAGATTATTTTTCTTTATGCTCCATTTTGATAAAGGGTTAATTTTATCATGCTCCATTTAATAAAGGTAGTTTATCATACAAGGGTTGACTTTATTACTTATCTTCACCTAAATTATTAAATGAAATTTTGTCACATATAATTTCTCCTCTCGTTGAATCTATTGTTGTCTTTAATAACAAAAATTTCAACGGAAATACAGTTCACAAATAACAATGTTGAGTCAAGTAAAAATGGATAATGAATATGACTATATATTTCATTTTTGTGCACATAGCAAAATCGCAAAATTTCAGTATAAACAATACTTTATTATCTTGGTGCATTTATCCATTATTTCCACTAGTTCAACATGATTGAAAATCATCATGCATTGAAGTATTGAAATAGCGAGCACATTAGCTAACCCAATAATGGAATACTATAACATATGAGCAATCGTATTGGATTTTAAAGACAATTTTTAGAGACATCAAATCTTGTTAATACATAACTAGTCTATTTCTAAAATATATTTCACACCACTTAATAACCCATCAATTCGAGAGACAAAAGACTTAATTACTTATCCTGGGCTTCTTGAATTGATGATAATTACCATTTTCTTTATTAATAAATAATTCAAGAGCACAAAAAGGTGCTAAAACTCAAAATGAGTACCTTATTCACCATAAAGGATTTTCAATAGGAAGAATAGAATCTATAGTGTCAATAGAAACCTTATCTTTAGTTTGTAAAAAAGTGATTTATTTTACTTGAGCTATCAACCAAAACAATGATAGAGTTTTTCTTTAGTTCACGCTAAACCAATAATAAATTTTGTAATTGGCATATTCCCATTTTTAATAAAGTATTGATAAGGGTTGACAAGGTTTCTTATATTATGAATCCATCAATATGGGATACACATGCACAATTTTACTAATATCAATAAATACATAAGAAGTTATTTCACTTTATTGAATGTCTTAAAGTACATTCTATGATTCATACAATACTTCAAGAGGAGATTATCTCTGTAGCTATCCTTATTTCCTATATTCAAATACAAATTATATAAACCTTGACACTAAAATATACTTTTTATTTCAATTGCTCTCACTTATACATTTATATAATATTTAATTCATATATACATAGTATCAACTGGAAGTTGAGCCATGGACCACATTTAATAACTATGATATATTCATTAGTAACACAAAAGGAATTGAACACAATTCACCATTGGAAATCTCCAATATTGAAAAGATGGGTGTCCTCATCTGTCACACAATATGTATTCAATTTCTAAGTTAAACAAACAACATTAGAGAATCCTAGAGTGACATGGTTGAATTTTATCCTACATAACTAATTATATAAAATAATTAATAATTCTAATTATTCAAGACACCGTTAATAATAGGGATTTTTAAAATTAAGGTTCTACTATACAAACAAAATTGATAGCCAAAATTGTTTTATTTCTCCCCTTATAAGGACACTAGTCATGCAAAAATTTAGTAGAATTGTGAATCTACATTTGGAAGTCTTCAATTACTTATGTAAACTTTCTAATGTATCATTATTTATTTTTCAAACAAATCATGAATTGGTGGACTACCACACAAAGTTCCATGCACATCCCCAAAATAATTGCATACCCTTTTGCAAGCAAAGTATTTCTTTGTCATACATGTCATACTAAGAGCATCTTATGATAACTAAAACATCAAATATGATAAGAATAATTTCAGGTGATACAATAACATAACATACCCTTTTGCAAACAAAATATTTCTTAGTAATACTAAAAGCATCTTATGATAAATGAAACATTGAATATGATAAGAATAATTTTAGGTGATACTATGGAGGTTATTACCATGACATCCTTTCCTTTAGTAACTTGCTTGAAAATTCTCTAGTCAAAATATTTTCAACATAAATTTAAAACTCCAAGATGATGTAACGACCCAAAAATTTCACACACAAAACAACACAGAAAACTACAGGATAACCTTTTTTTTTTTTTTTTGACTTGCTTTGACTCAACATGTCATCACCAAGGTTACCTCTAACTCTGAGAACCACTAGATACAAAGATGACCACAAGGGTAGCACAAAAACATTCACACTCAACAAGGATAATATGCTTTTCTTTTGACAGGACAAAAATAACATTCCAACCACATGATACTCTTACAGCTAGGGCAAGCGACAACAAGAATTATTAAAGGGTTATATTTCGATAAAACACTCTTTTACTCTTAACTTATGTTTTAGAGAGGTTCAAGTTATGATTCGCATAATTCGTTTTACCATCATGAATTCATTTTATTAAACATTGCAGAGTCGTTCACTAAGGTCTTCCCTTTACAACAATTTAATCTTTATTATTATCATTTTTATTTTTATTATCTTTATTTAACAAAGGAGATAATTTAACACCACAAGGTCATCCATCCCTACTTACGTTACTAAAATTTGCTCATTACTTTGCTACAACAAGAATTCGTGTTCAACAAGTTAAGAGGAGAATTACAGAGCACCCAGGGGAAAGAGTTAAGAGAATGAGGTCAAATTGGATTTCCTCCTTAAGACATCATCAGTTATTACCAAGGTTAGATTGGTGCTTAACGTTTTTACACGCAAAAATTAACGATTTTACTTAGGCCTCACCAAAAGATCTTAACAAAAGGGGAAACTATTTTCTTTCAAATAGGCTGAGAGATAAATTGAGGGTTTTCTAAATTTTCTTCTCTTACTTGTTAACTCATATTAGAAACTAACCATTGTTTTCCTTTAAGCCTGTTTTAAGAGTTCACCCAAAAGGGATAGTGTTCGCTAGTTGAGCTAGGGTATCAATTTATAAATGTTTACTTCACAAAGGATGTTCTCATTTTGATCACTCATGGAAGTATTTGATTTCAAATAGATCACCTTTATGTTTATTTGTTGAATATAAAATTATTATTTTTGTTTAGCTTCTTTAAGGGTTAACCGACTCATTTTATTTTACTTATAAAAATATTGTCGCTAAGTCTTAGAAAGATTTAACTTAACAATTTATTCTCATGATCAAGGTTTTACAATACTCATATCAATGTAAAGATTGAATGCCATTTCTCACAAGGATAATTTCAAACTTAACTACACCAGAACAAGACACTTTATTTCACCATTACCAAACAATACAAAGCAAGAGATCATATCAACTCTCTTTACAAGCAATGTTACGCAATTTTCATCACATTGGACATTTTTACAAGGAACTTCATAATGGTACTGGTGAAAACTTTTACACTCTTTTCTTCTAGTCTACTCGCATAATCCATCTGCACAAATATTAACTAGAGTCAGTTCGCTAGAACTGAGCATGTTAAGTCTATGCATTGAAATAATAAGCTAACATTTAACAATTGTCATGAAAGGAATGTTCTACTTCATGAAAGGATCAAAGCACAAACCACTAATCTACTTTTCTCACGAGGTAAGGATCTACACCAGCCAACAATGAGGAAGTCAAACATTCCAACAAGCAGTATATCACAAAACAAAGAAACCATCCAAGAACTCGTGGGATAGGAACGAAAGGTCAATAGTATAGAGAATTTTGATCATGCAACCGTATGGATTACGTGATTAAAATCTAATATCCAAACCATCCATCTTAAAAGGGAGAGAAAAACTTGAGAGTCAAAGACATACTAGTTACGACCAAGACGCGAAACAAAACATAGTTACCCAGTCCTTCCAGGAGGATGTTTCATAGCAATAAAAGGGATACGTGACCCCGAAGGAAAACATTCCATCGTTACAATCTAAACAAGAGGTCTACCGCCTCTTCCTTACAAGGTCTTTTAAAAGTAATAAACGTTAACAACTAGGATTCTCTCTAATTTCTTTTGTTTGCAACTAGGATTCTCTCTACCTAGAACTTTCTATTGCTAAAGGTTGTATCCTGAATCCCATTGATCTACTTTCGGGCATTGAGGACAATCATGAAATTTCCTTCTTCCTTCCTAATGTCTGATCCCAGAATATATTAATGAAGAAACCACAAGCCGCAAGCCTTATTAGGAAACGAGTAATAAACAAAATAGCTCACAAGTAAGCTACACTCTAGGTAGGCAAGCATGACAACTTTTAAATGGAAAGCCTAAACAAACTTCATTCGTAACCTTCATAAATAGCATACATACTACTATCCAAGACAATATAGTACTTATGTGAAAAGTGTTGTACAACATCAATTCATTCCAGTAGGACTCTCACTTACGCAACAAATTACATTCAATAGAAAGGTAATCAAGGAGTAGTGTTACAACTAATACAACAAGAGCCACTCTAGCTAAGGACCCAGATTTCCATATTTTTGATATTCCTTATCAGCGATGACAAAACACCGCAAAAGAAATATACATGCATTTGTGTTTTATCCAGCGGTAAGTCTACATTCAGTAGATCTGAAAGGTGAAAACTATCTTGTCAGCACAAGCAAGGGAACAAGCCAAAGAGGAAGAAGCATTCGAGTGGGGCAGAAGTACTAATGAAGGCAACCCCCCCCTAAGGAAGCAAAAGCAAGAAGTATCGACTATCGAGCAGAAATCAGACCCAAGCATTCATGAGCTTCTATTGATTTGATATCGCTTAGGGTAGCCATAACCAAGCATTTTGAAAGGTAACATTTATTTATTTATTTATTTTTATTTTTTTATTTTTATTTTTAAAACTTCCATGTTTCATAAGAATGTCTCTTTCCATTTCAGATGATTTGATCCAAAACAAACAAAGCAAGTACAACATTGTTCTCAGCGATATAATTATAACAAAGTAAAGATAACAACAATTTTCCCCTATGCAAACCAATCACGAAAGGAACAACGATTCAGGAGAAGGAACAGAAAAAAAGAAACCAATGCAATCAAGGACAATCGATAGAATCAAACACAACATTCCATCTTAAAGTGTCATTTCAGGGTAGTAGATCATTTATTTCATGAAGTTGAAAAAGGAAAGCAAATATTTCAGGGGCTAGTCTTAACATGCCTGGTTTTAGAACGCCATCTCCATGTGTAAAAGATTTGTCTCAAAGCCGCTGCCTGCCCTTAACCCAAAGTGCTCTGCGAGCTCGTGCTAGCGCCACATTCACGCAGTGAAAAACAGCTACAAACCAACCCCATGATTTGAAGCTCAGACACGAGACATTGATTACACCACGCTCCTGGCTCGGGTAGGCATCTACCGTGATGATACATAACCTTTTCCTTCATCAGATTTGGGGGACAACATCAAAATCTCGGTGCAAACATTGCAGCTGAAGCTTGTAAGGTGTGATAATTCCAACAACACCCTTTATGCCTGCCAACATATTGACTCGTAGAAGATGCTCATATAGTTGCAAGGCAAATTGTGCTTCATGAATATTTCTGATATGAAACAGATCCTCCTCTATGAGATTCTCTTCCATGAGTTGCATCGAAAAACTAGCAAGGTCCCAATAGATAATCTTTGAAATAAAATTTCATCAGGTCTCCTGGTAACACTCTTACTGTCACTAATGGATTTGGATAACAAAAATAAATAAAAACTTGAAGGAGAATCCCAAATTTGAGGATGCATTCAATACTGAACAGGTAACAACAATCTTGGACAGCCTGCTTGTTGGAAGCGCTCAAAGAGGCGCCTACGAAACTACACACGCCTGCTGCCTGTTTAAAAAATGTTGCAGACTGTTGCTGTGGATCCCCAACAAGAACACACCCCGTAGCATCCATTGAAAGGGAGGGTAACACGCCTACTGCAACAGCTGTGCGCTGTGCGCGGCCAGCAAAAGAAACCCGCGCGGCCAGCAGGGAAGGCGCCCAACAGTCCTCCATGCTCCGAAAAAAAGACCTTCCTCCACGTTTCTACACGCCCCCCCGAGTTCCAGGCGAGAACAAGATCCAAAGCGGCCATGGAAGGCAAATAAAAACAAGGGAACGAGGGCCAGGCGCGCAGCAAAAAAGGAGGCAACTTTTCTGACGTTTTTTTTCCCCAATCCACACGCAGTTCGCCCTCCCAAGGTCTCACGCTGCCAGAGCCGAAATTTGCAGGAAAACAGCAAGAACGAGGAAGATACAAGACAAGAAATGTTAAAAAAAGAAGTGCGACCAGTAGGAGGGAAAAGGCGCCCCAATCCAGCAAAGGTCAATTTCATCATTAATTTTACAGCCGACTAGGGCAGAAAACAGGCCGGCCCCAATGAAAATCTCCCACTTCTCACCAACTTGACAGGCAAAAAAATTACTTATCCACAAAATGAAATAAATCTAATTAATCAAAATTTCCCTTTTTTTTTTTTTTTTTTTTAAATAATTTCGTTAGGTCGACAAACTGACGACAGTACCCAACTGCGAAGATAACTGACGTCCATTCTTTTTATTATTCATTTTTATTATGTTTTAAAATGCTGCGACCCCCCCCGACGGGGTTCGAAAAGTCGCTTAGGACTTAGCACAAAAGTGACAGCAATTAAAATAATAATAATAATAATAATAATAACACTAATTATTTAATCGGGGGGGTCGAGCATGAGCGTGACCAAAACTACGACAAGAAAATCTGGCAGGCAACAAACAACAATCAACAGGAGGTTCGATACAGCAAGAACAGAGGTCTTCCTTTAATAGGATAAATCGCGAGGGATGTTGCGGGCCAGCAACCAAAACATCGACACGACGCGCGGGAGACAAGACGGAGTGGGAGAACTCCAGTCATTTCTAAGGCAAGGGCGAAGCCAACAAGAGGTCAACACAAGCACTACAACGTTAAAAGCTTAGCGACATGGTCGTCGGAGAACGGGGCATTACAGATGACCTCCCAGAGTAGTTATTAACTTTATGATACTTTTAACAATAATCACAAAATAAAGGGATTTGAAACCCTTTAACACACGAGTCTTTATATTTATTATTACTATATTTAATTTAGATAATCAAAAGTCATACTAATATTAATAGGTCATTTCTCACCTTGTAAGGTGTAAAATTATCCATATGGATCACCTACGAAAACTTGTATATTTTCCCATTCTATAAATGCCTTATTCTTTTCTAACCAAGTCATTCCCAAGATTGTGTCATATTAACCCAGGTTAAGAATATGGAATTGATATGTGGTTTTTAAACCACCTGATTGAAATTTCAAATTTTCAATGGCAGCCCTAACATGTTTGATGATTATTCTATCAACTATATGGTTATGGGTTCAAGTGTTCTAGTATATAATTCTAGTCTATACACTATTTTAGAGGAAATGAAGCCATGACTACAACCTAAATAAATAAGAAAAACAATATCTTGATCAGTAATGTTTTATTTCAACTCTTCACGTGACATTTGGCAATGTACAATACCTATGTAAGCAATGTCCTAAATTTTCATAGTTTGTGGAGGTTTATTTTTCTCATGGTTGTTTGGATTGTAGTTTCTAAGTTTTGCAGAAAACGTTTGACATAATGGTTTTCTCTACAATTCCAACACTTAATTTATGAATTTGATTTCTTTTAAAAAGTGCAAGTGTTTCCATACCCATTCTTTTGAGTTTTATTCATATTGGAGTTTCTGCATTGTCTTCGTTCTTGAAAAGTACTCTTCTTTTCCTTTCTATTATTGTAATAAAAAACATTATTTCGTTTCTTCTAATCTTCCTTTTTCTTCTTTATAATGTTGTTATATTTTTCCAATTGTTCTATAATTTGAAATGCTTTATCAATTGTTGTAGGTTTCCACACCATACAATTGTCTTAACTTCATCTCGTAAACCATTTATAAATCATGTATTGTATCTTGGCACTAATTTAGTGCAATATTCTTTAATTGATATTTGGAAATTTGTGTTCTACATCTATTAGTAGTTCCTTGTAATTTAGAATATCCGTCCAAGTTAGATAACCATTGTTCAACATCTTCCCCTGTTACTAACTCTGATATATTCAGGGAACTTTATTTTCCTTACAAAACTAGTTATTTCCTAACTACTATAATCATTGGATTCAATAGATTCGGTGTTAGAATCATTAGATTGCTTTATAAAGATAGTTCCAATATTAGAAGTGTTCTTTCTTTTCTTAATGTTCTTCTTATTAGATTTAATTTTATACTTAATTGTATCTCCTAGTTGTTTTTAAAAATTTCTTATCCACAAGAAAGGTTTAGATCTTCCCCTTTAAGATTTGGATTTCTCCTCTAATTTTATCGCAATCCATATCATTTTGTGAGTCCATAATTCCACAGTACATTTTAGCATGTTTATCTATTTACACCAAGTGGTCAATATAAGGGGAAAATTGATTTTACTGTTTTATCCTCAAAACACTTTAAATTGCATTATTAGTTTTGCATTTTTCTCTTTGAAAATAAGGATGTTGATAATATTTTAATACTTTCTAGAAAATACCCTCTTTATATGAACCCAATTTCAACTCATAGGTTTAGGAAGCATGGTCTAATACCGAATGCAACACACTTTTTTCCCAATACCATTTAAAAATATTACTCTTGAGTTAAGATAATTAATAATCGAGGTAATCAACCAAGGAGGAAGGCTGATTTCACACAAAACTAGTATTTATATTTATTAGGAGATCAACACAAGTCAATGAGAAAATTGAAAATGGAAGCGAAAAGTTATCGATTAAATCTTCGGAATTTAGTCCCGCATTTGTTAACATAAGTGCATACATAGTGTTTATATATTGAATTGTTATCATAAAAATTTGAAGTAAAGAGAGTGTCGGCGATTCGTAGGACATAGTGGGACAGATCTCCCAATATTTTAGTGTAAATTATTTGTTTACGGTGCTTGAATTTTTTTTATAAGGGCTCCTATATTGTTGTAGGTGGCACAATCTAGCAATTTCGGAGTCTCAAAGGAAAACGAAGCTGGTTATTCGAAACATATAGAAAACCTTCGTGAAATAGAGTTTTCATATTACACCATGTGGCTTAATCTTGTGGGCTTATGGATTTGTGAAGACGAGAAGATTGACAAAGTTTGTAAAAGTTTCTGCAACTCAAGACTCCAAGATTGTGCTATGTGGGTCATTCGATGTGAAATGATCAATGGTAGAGATTAATTTTCAGACAAGTTCCTTACATAATATTTTGAGGCATGAGACTCGGTTGAAATTACCTCGCCGCCATAGATTAATACCAATATCGACGTTACACAAAGAACTTAACATTACTTGAGATTTGGAGTCATGTCAGTTTCTCACATTCGTACAGGATTCAATAGTCAAAGGTAAGTAGGGCCAAATATATTTGAAAAACATCACAATACTCCTAGATGTTTACACATGTTGTCATCTACTATATGTGCCAAAAGTGACTTAAGACGAAAAAATTCCTAGGAAAGAAATACTCCTAATCTCTTACATATTGCCACATGTCTCCATCACATTCTCTCCAATCACTATAGAATTTCATTTAGCATATTTCCAGTTATAAACTCATATGGAGCTCCATTCTACAGATCAACGACATGTGTCCTCATCCAGGGACTTTGGGAAGATTTTTTCAAGGCACATCGACATAATACTACAAAGTATATAATCATGAGGAAAAGGCACTAACAGGAAACACACGGCCGGTTTGGAGGAACTCCGTTTTGTATGATTCGACAACTCTATTAGTGTCATTAGAATAAGATTATAGAGGAAAGAGAAAGATGAATATAGGATATATATAATATAGAGTATATATGATATAGATAGCATATCTTCCTTTCTCTTGTATAGATATATAGGAGAGAAGAGAGAGAGAGAGAGAGAGAGCACGAGAGAGAGAGGATGAGGAGACGAGCGGAGAGAGAAGAGTTAGGTAGATAAGGGAAGAGCAATACGTTTATTTACAAAGCAAGAAGAAGGTTAGTATTGTACATGTGGCCATAAAATGAGCGTATATTTTCACCCAAAAGACATGGAATGAATACAAGATTTATGAACTAACATACCTAATGCAATAAGAACAATTAATGCTTCCATACATGGTAGTTAGAATAGGGTATTTAGAAATAAATCAAAGATACAAAAACTAATTTACAAAAATCCAATGGAGCGTTCGTCTTCCACTACTCTAATTATATATCAATTCCATTATTTAAATTAATATAATATGTATTAAAGATCACAAATTGAAATCAAACACACATCTTTATTATGCTAACAACATTATAAATATGTAGTTCGATTTAATGTTCGAACTAAGAGTAAGAATACATATCTTGATCTTAATTGAAAATATATTGTGTGTTAAGGTCAAGCCTCCTTAGGTTATGGCCGCTATACACGGAGGTAAATGCATCTCAATAAGTTCTTTTAGTGCCTTGGTGAGGAACCATATGGGGTTTGTACTTTGTTATCCCTAGTTAGAAAACACTATGTATGCCTCCCATCTCCAAAGCCCACCACCTACCTTTTCCTTTCCACACACTAGATATCTAAGGACAATATATTTATAAGTGAATTCTGACATGTATGTGTCTCTTTTCATAATTATTGACTTAATATTTATAGTACATTTTACCCCAAGACTAGTTGGCAACCAACACATGTCTCTTCACAACAGGCTATATCAGGTCACCCATATTTATGAGGTAAGTTGCACCCCTCGAAAGCACCTACAATCCATGTCGTGATCACATTCAGATCATTTCTTTCTTTGTCCATTTATTTGGTAGTTCAATGGTTGCCCCTCCAATAATAAGAGGTAGGGAGATCGTAACTTCTCTTCCACATTGGATAAATAAGTAATTCCTCAGACCCCTTTAATATAGTAAATTCTGTCTACCCCCTTGAATAAAGGTACTTTATCATACTTCAATTCAATAAGGGTCTTTTAGTATACTCTCTTTGAAAAGAGTCAACTTTATTACTTATCTACACCCAATATGATCAAATGGAAAAAACTTGGGCACATAACAGTAGAGGAAAATTGTCACCACACATGCTCATTGGTGCCTTGTCTCATTTTTTGTAGTCAAAACAATAGCATATAATTTGGGGATACAATTCAAACACTAAAAGGTACCCTCAAGATCATAATAAGAGATTTGGATCATATCTTAGCAATAATTGTTGGACTGATTTATTTTAAGTTCTGGGTGTTCAAATGGCAAATAGATGTTAGCATTCTAATTAGATGGGAAAAACTTGAGGGAGGTCAACAATTGTCTTGTACATAGCTAATGTTACGCAATTCGTAATACATGGACCTTTTACAAGTGAAAATTCTACCCTACCATGGTACTGGTGAAAAACTTTTACATCTTTTCTTCTAAGTCTACTCGCATAATCCATCTGCACAAATTATTAACTAGAGTCAGTCGCTTTAAGAACTGAGCTGTTAAGTCTAGGCATTGAAATAATAAGCTAACATAGTAACAATTGTTCCTGCATGAAGGAATGTTCTAATTCATAAGGATCAAAGCACACCCACTACATCTACTTTTCTCCCGAGGTAAGGATCTACACACCAGCCAAGAATGAGGAAGTCAAACATTGACCAACAAGCAGTTATATCACAAAACAAAAGTTTTGGAAAACATCAAGAACTCGTGGTGTATAGGACCGATGTGTAAGGTCAATAGTATAGAGAAAATTTGATATGCAACCGTAGTTAGTGGATTACGTGGATTAAAATATCTTAATATCCAAACCATCCATCTAAAGGGGAGAGAAAAACTGGAGAGTCAAAGCCATACTAGTTACGACCACAGACGCGAACACAACATAGTTACCCCTCCTTCACCAGGGAGGATGTTCATAGCAATACAAAGGGATACTGTGACCCCCGAAGGAAGGAAAACATTAATCGTACAATCCTAACAATGGGGTCTACCGCCTCTTCCTACAAGGTTTTTAAAAGTAATAAACGTTAACAACTAGGATTCTCGACTAATTTCTTTGGTTTGTTGCCACTAGGATTCTCTCTAACTAGAACTTCTATTGCTGTAAAGGTTGTATCATGAATCCCCATTTGATCACTTGGGCAGTGAGGGACAATCATGAAATTTCCTCCTTCCCTTCCTAATGTTGATCCCAGAATCTATTAATGCCGAACGAAACCACCCCGCGCACGCCTATTAGGAACGAGTAATGACAAATAAGCGTCACCAGAGGAAGTCCACTCTAGGTAGGCACGCATGATGAAAAGTCTTTTTACTAATGGAAAGCCGCTAAACCAACTTAATTCGAACCTTCATACATAGCATAAATACTACTAACAAGACGAATATAGTACTTATGTGAAAAGTGTTGTACATATCAATCATTCCAGTAGGCTCTAAATTACGCAACAAATTACATCCAAATAGTAAGTAATCACCGGAGTAGTGTTACAACTAATACAACAAGGAGCCCTCTAGCTTAAGGACCCAGATTCCATATTTTGATATCTTATCAGCGATTGACAAAACACCGCAAAAGGAGCATATACATGCAGGTTGTGTTTATCCCAGCGGAAGTCTACATTCAGTAGTTCTGAAAGGTGAAAACATTCTTGTCAGCACAAGCAAGGGAACAAGCAAAGAGGAAGAAAGCCATTCGCAGGGGGAGAACGTCGGCAGAGTCCTAATGAAGGCAACCCCCCCACTAAGGAAGCAAAAGAAAGAAGTTCTATCGGACTATCGAGCAGAATTATCAGACCCAAGCATTCATTGGAGCCTTCTATTGATTTTGATATACGCTTAGGGTAGCAGAACCCAAGGCATTTTGGGAAAATGGTAACATTTATTTATTATTTATTTTTTATTTTGTTTTTTTTGATTTGAAAACTTCCTGTTTCATAAGAAGGTCTCTTTCCATTTCAGATGATTGATCCCAAACAAACAAAGCAAGTACAAAACATTGTTCTCGAGCGATCTACTTATAACCACGAACAGATACACAACATTTTCCCTATGCAAACCCCATCCCGACAAGAAAAACAACGATTCAGGAGAAGAGAACATGAAAAAAGAAACCAATGCAATCAAGGACAATCGATCGACTCAAACACAACACTTCCATCTTCAAGGTCATTTCAGGTAGTAGATCCTTTATTCATGACGTTGACCACGGAAAGCAAAATATTATTTCAGGGGCTAGTCTTAACCATTGCTGGTTGTAGAACGCCCTCTCCATGTGTAAAAGATTTTGTCTTTCAAAGCCGCTTGCCTGCCCTTTTAAACCCGACCAAATTGCTATGCGAAGCTCGTGCTAGAGCCACATTCACGCAGTGAAAAACAGCTACAAAACCAACCCCATGATTTGACAGCTCAGACACGAGACGGAGACATTGATTACACCACGCTCCTTGGCTCGGGTAGGCACCGACCGTGATGCTACTAACTTTTCTTCACAGATTTGGGAGACAAACATCAAAAATCTCGGTGCAACACAGGCAGGCTGAAGCTGTAAGGTGTGATTAATCCAACAACACCCTTAGCCTTGCCAACAGTATTGATCGTTATGAAGATGCTCATATAGTTGCAAGGCAAATTGTGCTTCCTGAATATTTCTATATGAAACAGGATCTCCTCTATGAGATTCTCTTCCAGTGAGTTGATCGAACAACTAGCAATTGGTCCCAATGAGATAATCTTGGAAATTAAATTCAATCATGGTCTCTGGTAAACACTCTTACTGTCACTAATGGATTTGGATAACAAAATAAATTAAAAACTTGAAGGAAGAATCCCAAATTGAGGATGCAGTCAATACAGACCAGGGTAACACAAAAGAACAATATTGGACAGCTATGCCTTGTTGGACGCGCATCTAAAGCTAAGAGGCGAGCTACGAAAACTAACACCACGCTGCTGCCTTGTTAAAAAATGTGCAGGATGTTGCTGGGATCCCAACCAAGAACACAAACCCGTAGCATCCATGAAAAGGAGGGTAACAGCCTACTGAACAGCTGTGCGCTGGGTGCGCGGCCAGCAAAAGAAACGCCGCGCGGCCAGCAGGTGGGAAGGCCGCCCAACAGCCCTCCATGCTGCCGAAAAAAGACCTTCCTCCACACGTTTCTACACGCCCCCCCGAAGTTTTCCCGGCGAAGAGAAGAACAAGATCCAACAAAAGCTGGGCCATGGAAGGCAAATAAGAAAACAAGGGAAAGAGGAGCCAGCGCGAGCAAAAAAGGAGGCACTTTTATGGGACGTTTTTTTTTCCCCAATCCACACGCAGTTCGCCTCCCAAGGTCTAACGATGCCAGAGCCGAGATTTGACAGGAAAAACAGCAAGAACGAGGAAAGATACAAGCAAGGAAATGTTAATAAAGAAGTGCGACCAGTAGGAGGGAAAAGGCGCCCACCCAATCCAGCAAAGGTCAATTCACATAATTTTACAGCCGACGTTAGGGCAGAAAACAGCGGCCCAATGAAATCTCCCACTCTCACCCAACTTGACAGGCAAAAAAAAGTTACTTATCCACAAAATGAATATCAATCTAATTAATCAAAATTTCCTTTTTTTTTTTTTTTTTTTAAATATTTCGTTTATGGGACTGACGCCCCTACCCAAACTTGCGAAGAGAACTGACGTCCATTACTTTATATTCATTTTTATCTGTTTTAAAAATGCTGAGACCGCCACCCCGACGGGTGGGGTTCGAAAAGTCGCTTAGGACTTAGCACGAAAAGTGACAGCAATAAAATGATAAGAATAATAATAATTAATATAACATAATTATTTAATCGGGGGGGTCGGAGCAATAGAGTGACTCAAACTACGAAAGACAATCTGGCAGGCAACAAACACCAATCAAAAGGAGGTCGATACAGCAAGAACAAGGTCTTCTTTAATAGGATCAAAATGACGCGAGGGAGTGTTGCGGGCCAGGCAACACAAAAACATCGACAACGACGCGCGGGAGACCAAGAGGTAGTGGGAGAACCCAGACTTTTCTAAGGCGAAGGGGCGAAGCCAACAGAGGTCAACACCAGCACTACAACGTTACAAGCTTAGGACCATGGAGTAGCGGAGCTGGAAGAAAGGGGGCATACAGATGACCTCCCAGAGTAGTTTTAAACTTTTATGATACTTTAACAATAAATACACAAACAAAGGGATTTGAAACCCTTTAAACAAACGAGTCTTCATATTATTGGTTAACTATATTAATTTGAGATAATAAAAAGTGATAACTTAAAAAAAAATATTCATAGGTCATTTCTCACCTGGTTAAGGTGTAAAATATAATCCATATGGCATCACTACGAAAGTATTTTTCCATTCTATAAATGCACATTATTCTTTCTAACCAAGTTCATTCCCAGATTGTGGTCATATTAACCCAGGTTAAGAATATGGAATTGCGATTGGGGTTTTTAAAACCACTGATTGTAATTTCAAATTTTCAATGCAGCCCTAACATGTTTGATGTTGATTCTATAAACTATAATGGTTATGGGTTCAAGTAGATTCTGTATATAATTCTAGTCTATACACTATTTTAGAGGAAATGATAGCGCATGGAACTACAACTAACGAAATAGAAAACCACTATCTGCTCCGTAATGTTTCTATTTCAACTCGTCACGTGCATTTTGGCAATGTAACAAACCTAGTAAGCAATGTCCTAAATTGTTCATAGGTTTGTGGAGGTTTATTTGTTATGGTATGTGGATTGTAGTTCTAGTCTTGCAGAAAAAGTTTGACATAATGGTTTTCTGCTACCTAAATCCTAACACTTAATTTATGAATGATTGCTCTTTTTTAACAAGTGCAAAAGTGTTTCCAACCCTTCGTTTGAGTTTTATTCATATTTGGAGTTTCTGCACTGTCTTCGGTCTTGAAAAGTACTCTTCTTTTCACTTTCTATTATGAGTAATAAAAACATTATTTCGTTTTTCTAATCTTCCTTTTTTCTTCTTTATAATGTGGTTATATTTTTCCCATTGGTCTATAATTTGAAAGGCTTTATCAATTGTTGTAGGTTTCCACACCATACAATTGTCTGACTGTCATCTCGTAAACCATTTATAAACATGGATTGTTCTTCGCACTAATTTAGTGCAATATTCTTTAAATGTCTATTTGTGAATTGTGGTGTTTCTACATCTATTAGTAGTTCTGGCATTTAAGAATTCCCGTCCAAGTTAATACCATTGTTCACATCTTCCCCGTTCCTAACTCTGATATATTCAGTGGAACTTTTTTCCTTACAAAAAACTAGTTATTTCCTAAATATCTATATCATGGATTCCATAGATTCGGTGTTCGAATATTAGAGTGCTTTATACAAGATAGTTCCTAATATCGAAGTGTTCTTTCTGTGTTTTAATGTTCTTCGGTATAAGATTAATTTTATACTTAATGTATCTCCTAGTTGTTTTTAAAAATTTCTTATCCGACAAGATAAAGGTTTAGATCTTCCCCTTTAAGATTTGGATTTCTCCTCTAATTTTATCGCAATCGCCATATCATTGTTTTGTGAGTCGTAATTCCACAGTACATTTTAGCATGTTTATCTATTTACACCAAGTGGTCAAATAAGGGGAAATTGATTTTACTGTTTATCATCAAACACTTTTAAAGTGCATTATTAGTTTTTGCATTTTTATCTTTGAAAATAAAAGGATGTTTTGATAATAATTTTAACCTTTCTAGAGAAAATACACTTTTATATGAACCCAATTCAACTCAATAGGTTTAGGAAGGCATGGTCATACGAATGCAACACATTTTTCCCATCCCATTTAAAAAATATACTATTGATGTTAAGATAAGAATAATCGAGGTAATCAACCAAGGAGGAAGGCTGAGTCACACAAAACAGTATTTATATATTAGGAGATCAACACAAGTCAATGAGAAAATTGAACAATGGTAAGCGAAAAAGTTACACGCTTAAAATCTTCGGCATTTAGTCCCGCATTTGTTAACATAAGTGATACTATACGCTGTTTATACTACTGAATGTTATCATAAAAATTTGAAGTAAAGAGAGGTATGTCCGGCGATTCGTAGGACATAGTGGGACATATCTCCCAATTTTAGTGAAATTATTTGTTTACGTGCTTTTTGAATTTTTTTATAAGGGCTCCTATATGTGTAGGGGGCACAAGTCTAGCATACTTTCGGAGTCTCAAAAGGCAAAAACGAGCTGGTGATTCGAAACATATAGATAAACCTTGCGTGAGAAACTAAGTTTTCATTATTACACCATTGTGGTTAATTCTTGTGGGCTTATGGATTTGGAGACGAGAGATTGACAAAAAGTTTAGTACCCACAGTTTCTGCCACTCAAGGGACTTCCAAGATTGTGCTAGTGGGTTCTCGATTGTGAAAAATGATCAATGGTTAGAGATTAATTTTCAGACAAGATTCTGTTACTATAATATTTTGAGGCATGAGACTCGGTTGAAATTACCTCGCCCGCCATAGATTAATTCCAATATCGACGTTACAGCAAAGAACTTAACATTACTTGAGATTTGGGAGTCATGTCGTTTATCACATTTCGTACAGATCAATATGTCATAGGTAAGTAGGGGCCAAATATATTTGAACACATGTAGAAACAAGTACTCCTAATGTTTAGTTACAATGTTGTATCTACTATATGTGCCACAAAGTGACTTAAGGACGAAAAAATTCCTAGAAAGAAATACTCCTAATCCTCATACATATTGCCACATGTATCCATCACTATTATCTCCAATCACTATAGAATTTCATTTAGTATTTCCAGTTAATAAAACTCATAGGAGACTCCAATTCTTTTACAGATTCAACGACATGTGTCCTCATCCAGGGTTTGTTGGAAGATTTTTTCAAGGCACATGACATAATACTATCAAAGGATATCAATATAGAGAAAAGGCCCTTAAACGGAAACACTACGGACGGTGTTGGAGGGAACGTCCGTTTGTATGATTCTGAAAACTCTATTAGTGTCAAGCATAAGATATATATCTATATATATCATGGCTATATATAGATATATATATATATATATATATATATTATATATAGTATCTACATATTATAGATGAGAGAGAGAGATGAGTAGCTGATGAGAGGAGGGAGAGGCGAGTGAGGTTGGGAGAGAGGAGAGAGAGAGAGAGTTATTGTATTATGAAGGGAAGAGCAATACGTTTATTACAAAGCAAGAAGAAAGGTATATTTATTGTACATGTGGCCCAATAAAAATGAGCCGTATATTTTCACCCAAAAGACATGGAATGAATACAAGATTTATGAACTAACATACCTAATGCAATAAAGAACAATTATATGCTTCCATACAATGGTATTTAGAATAGGTATTTAGAATATAAATCAAAGATACAAAAATAATTTACAAAATCCAACTGGAGAGTTCGTCCACTACTCTAATATATATATCAATTCCATTATTTAAATTAATATAATATGTATTAAAGATCACAATTGAATCAAACACACATCTTTATTATGCTAACAACATTATAAATATGTAGTTCGATTTAATGTTCGAACTAAGAGTAAGAATACATATCTTTGATCTTAATTGAACATATATTGTGTGTTAAGGTCAAGCCTCCTTAGGTTATGGCCGCTATACACGGAGGTAAAGCATTCAATAAGTTCTTTTAGTGCCTTGGTGAGGAACCATATGGGGTTGTACTTTGTATCCCTAGTTAGAAAACACTATGTATGCCTCCATCTCCAAAGCCCACCACCTACCTTTTCCTTTCCACACACTAGATATCTAAGGACAATATATTATAAGTGAATTCTGAATGTATGTGTCTTTTTCATAATTATTGACTTAATATTTATAGTACATTTTACCCCAACTAGTTGGCAACCAACACATGTCTCTTCACAACAGGCTATATCAGTCACCCATTATTTATGAGGTAAGTTGCACCCCTCGAAAGCACCTACAATCCATGTCGTGATCACATTCAGATCATTTCTTTCTTTGTCCATTTATTTGGTAGTTCAATGGTTGCCCCTCCAATAATAAGAGGTAGGGAGATCGTAACTTCTCTTCCATTTGGATAAATAAGTAATTCATCAGTATCCCTTTAATATAGTAATTCTGTCATACCCCCTTTGAATAAAGGTAACTTTATCATACTTCAATTCAATAAGGGTCTTTTAGTATACTCTCTTTTGAAAAGAGTCAACTTTATTACTTATCTACACCCAAATGATCAAATGGAAACTTTGTCACATAACAAGTATGAGGGAAAATTGTCACCACACATGCTCATTTGTGTGCCTTGTCTCATTTATTTGTAGTCAACACAATAGCATATAATTTTGTGGATACAATTCAAACACTACAAGGTACCCTCAAGATCATAATAAGAGATTGTGATCATATCTTTAGCAATAATTGTTGGACTGATTTATTTTAAGTTTTGGGTGTTCAATTGGCAAATAGATTGTTTTATCATTCTCAATTAGATGGGAAAACTGAGGAGGTCAACAATTGTCTTGAAGGTTATATGCATTGCTTCATTTCGTATAAACACGAAAGGTGAGTTCAACAGATACCTCTCATGGAATGGTTATATAACAATTCCTTCCATACCTTCTCCAAAATGCCTACATTTTTGGCATTGCATGGCTACCAATCACCATCCATCACTTCTTCATTGAGGGTACAACCCAAGGTTCAAGTAGTAGAATATCACATTCAACACCAACATAAGTTATTATCCAGTGTTAGGGAGGATTTCACAATGGTACAAAAACAAATGAAGCAACAAGCTAATCAACATAGTAGTGAAATGATTTAAAGTTAGGGATTGAGTTTTTCTAGTGCTTCAACAATACAAGTAAATGTTCTTGAAGAAACAAAAAAAGGATAATAAGATTTTTCCTAAGTATTATGGCCCTTATCAAGTCTTGTAGAAAATTTGCAGTGTAGCATACAAGCTAGACCTACCTCAATCTACAAAGATACATTCGATATTTCATGTTTCCTGCTTGAAGAAGGTCCTTAGACTATGAGTATCAACATAGACAGAGTTACCAAAGCTAGATAAAGAAGGTTAGGTCATTTTCAAACTCGAGAAGATCCTTCAAACATGAACTAAAAATTTGTAAACTAAAGTGATCCAAAACTATTGATCAAAAGGAGAAATTTGACAAGTGAGGATGCAACATTGGAAATGTTGAGGAAGACATTGGTTTAAATGAGAGGGGAAAGCCACACCATTGATCTATCACATGTATCAAGATATGTATGGCTGAAATGTGGCTAACATAATCTTTCTTTTTCATATAATTATTTCTAATGTTTTATATTAATAGTAGGGTCAACCTAGGTGATTTCACTAACATAAGTAGGGTATACATAGGAGATAGCAATTAGTTGTTGATCATCACATTATGCATTTGATCCTTATTGTAAGGTTGTGGAGGTTCCCCCCTCAAAGTGGCTAATTCAATTATGCTTGAATATTTTTCTCAAATTTCCTTCATTTGATGTTCTTATGCTAATATTCTAATTATATATCCAAGTAATTTCATTACATTGACAAGTTGAATTGGAATGTTTGAGAGAATGAACTTGAGAAGTAGAAACCATAAAAAACTAATGAGATTTTGAAAAGAATTATCAAATATAAGTTGAGTAACACATTTGTGAGAAGCAAAGAAACACAAAAAGAAAGCATTGCATTTTGCAGATGACATCTTTCACAAGTTGAACTAGAAGGTTATATGGCGATGTCCTTGATTCCCACCTTCTCCATGGTGATGTTTGATTTCATATTTTTTATAAACTATATGGGTTTTGGTAAGGAGGAAATTGATTGATGTCTGCACCTTTCTCTATTGATTGTGCCACTACATCTTTATACCCTTTTGTTCCTTTATAATTATGCTTATAGTAGCATGTCCCCCCCCCATGGTGATCTATTTGAGGTCGTTATAAAACCTCTAAATAATAGTTAGCATATACTTGATTTCTTACACTTGAGGGTGGGATTTATGTTGGAAATCAATACTAATTTGGAGAAAAGGATAAATGACATTTTCACATTTTATGATTCTTTGTTCTTACTTGATTAAAATTAGAGTCTCCAGTTACCTAACAAGGATGCATTTGGAGCCTCTTATAGTATTTCTCACTTCAAGAATTTTATGGGAAGTTGTGCAGTGAAGGGTAAATATACTAGTATTTGACAACACTCCAAGGAATCCTTGTTTTCTAAAAGTGTTGTTACTTTTGATAAAACTCCTTCCTGATAGTAATTTAAATTGATTAACACTCAAATTTGTGGCAATAAAAGTGATAAGTTTTACATGATAACCCACTATTGTAACCTCAACTTATGACAATGCATGGAAACAAGCCTACCCTCATTCCATTCTCGCATGATGGAATTTATGATCATGGACATACCTAAGTGTGCCTTTATATGTAAGTGTCTTTGCCTTAATATTTAAGGCAACATTTACATTTTCAACCCGTTTTTATTTTCCCAAGAGATTTTTGTGAGTCATAAGTTAATTCGTGCAGCTAAAGTAAGGTCACACATCCCCATTTACCAAAAAAAGTATTAACAGTAATAGGTTTGTTAATCAAGATAAAAATCTTCAATAGATAAAATTATGTGACAAATGCAAAATAGACGCATCTAAACTATGGGTGGTTTAAAAAAATACCTTCTAGATATTTGTACTAGTTATACAATCCATTAATGACATAGAAATAATATATATAATAAGTGTGACTTGCATTTTTGTGCCACCACCAAAAAAGGCAGCGTACCTAATTTGGGTGGGTGAGTCATGAATCTTAAATGGAGCACATGACCGTTCATGGAGGATTCAAGCTCCAAATAATCATTCAAACAACAAATAAATTGTTGAAAAGTTTAGAAAAGGGAGATAAAAATGTGTTAAATAGCCAATACTGACCCCCAAACAATCATGAAACATATCCTTGCGCAGGATGTGTAAAACATTATTGCAAATCTTTGCAAAACGAGACATCTCCTAAGAATGCCGCATAAAGTGTGCGTGTGTGTTGAAATTAATATATATTTATATAAAATTATATTAATATAAAACAATATAAAACTAATACTAGAATAATTGTGTGTGTGTGTTGAAATTAATATATATTTATTTAAAATTATATTAATATTAAAAATATAAAATTAATACTAGAATAATTTTATTAACTATAATTATACAATTGAAATCAATATAGATTTATATAAAATTAATGTCAAAATATATCAAGTGTGACACAAAAGTTATGAAATTCGCACAACTTTTGCATCGCATATGTGCCACATCAACCTCTAAATTAAAAATAAAAGTGGTAGAGCTCAAAATCCTTTCACATTATTTTTCTATTTTAACATCGACTACAAACGAAAAAAATAATGATACGTGAAAGTGAGAGGAAGGGGGAGGGGAAGGAGATAGGGAAAGGAGATGGATATTGGAACAACAAAAAGGAAAAGAGAAAGGGATAGGAGAGCAGGTGCAAAACATAGAGACCTTTAGTGTTATACATAAGACTAGTGCAAGCGAAAGACGAAGAGAAGCAAGAGATTGTGTCGTCTCTACAAAAAAACCAGATAAGAGGTATGTCGTATTTTCAATTAAATTTGATAAAAAAAATTCATGTAAACCCTAAGAATTAAGATATTTAAATTATAGACAATAATCATATGTTAAATGAGAAACTTTAAGGTGAATTGGAAACAGTAGTACAAATTGGAAACATTGGGATAAATTGAAAACCTTGAAATAAATTGAAAACCCTAGAATAAACTGGAAACTCTATTATAAATTAGAAGTCACATTAAATTAGAAACCCTATGGTATATTATAAACCATGGGAATTAATTGGAAATATTATGGTGAATTGGAAACCATTTAATATATTGGAAATTCTAGGGTAAATTGGAAACCCTATGGTGAATTAGAAGGCAGGGAAAAAAATAGGAACTCTACGGTACACTAGAAACTATGAAATAAATTGAAAATCCTACGGTAAATTAAAAAATCTATGACATATAAGAACCCTAGGGTAAATTAGAAGCTACAAACAACTCTAGGGTAAATTATAATCAATGAAATAAATTAGATACCCTTGGATAATTGGAAACCATGGAAATAATTGGAAACTAGGGCAAATTAAAAATGTTAAAGGTAAATTGAAGACCCTAAAGTAAATTAAAATGATATAAGAGTAGGCTAAAACATAATAGATATTAGAGTCCTTATTGTTCGTGAGGAAATTAAATTATTGTCATATAAGCTCTTACGATTGACATTTCATAAAAAAATTAAAAATAAAGAAAGATTAAAAATTTAAAAAAAAATCCAAAAAAAAAATAACTTCATTTTGTCATGCTTTGGACAAATAATTCCATTTTGGGATATTATAGGAAAAAAATTTAATTCTATTGTGTGTTAGAAAATGCAAATAATTCATATTGTTTGATATGATAATTCATTAAAGTCTTTGCATGTCTTCTTTTTGATATTAGAGACGACGTGAAATGATTAGTATTGTTTTTGATAAAATCATTTGTGTTGATTCCAACAATCGTGCTTGACACAAATTGACATGGGAGAGGAGTTGGATGGGTCTTATGACCTGCCTCGACGCTCTTCCACCGCTACATACTTGTCAACCTCTATGCGTCCACCACAAAGGTATTAATTTATAGTTTATTTTTTAAATTAAAAAATATTTTATTTTATTAAATAATTCTAATACAACTTGTACATCATAGGTCTACTTCCCATTTAGACTAGCGAGAAATGAGGGACTTGAGGCAAATAAACGCCTTTTGTTTGTTACCAGGGAGTCGCTAACTTAGAATTATAAATTTATAGTTTGATTTTTAATTAAAAGTTATTTCATTTCATTGAATAATTCTAATACAATTTGTGTATTACAAGTCTACTTCCCATTATATCGACAAAAGAATGAGGGACTTAGAATACGTATGTATCCTTTGTTTATAGTTAGAGACTTGTCATCGTAGAGGTATAATTTTTTGTTTTGTTATTTAAATTAATTTTAATTAATTCAAATATCATATCTTATAAGTGTATTACATATCCTCGTAAAGGGCACAACTCTTTAAGCCTACTCCTCCTAAAAAGTCAAATCAAATCATACAAACATTTGCAATCATAACCTATAGTTCATGTATAATATGTGGAAGAAGATAAGGTGGTGGACTAGTCAACTGGATTTGTCTAGTTTTCTCCCTTTCATATATGTGTGTGTGGGTGGGGGGGCCTTTTTATGATTTTTATTCTACCACACAAAAATGCAAATATGTGATCTGCTGTTGGGACTTCAAAAATTTACCATGTGACTTAATTAAAAGCACTCAAACAATATGTGTGCATATATATAATATATAATTAGTTTTTATCACATATGTATCCAAATTTTGTTTGGAAACAACAGATAATTACTCTTGAATTTGTTATTTATCTACGCTTACGCTTAATATTATATGAATCTTATTATAACAATAAGTTTGATTTTGTTGTAGAATAATATCCAAACTTTTTAAAATTAATATACTTTTGAAATAAACAAATTATCATATTTTTTAATTGATTTTTTTTTATCTCTCTAACCTAAGCGGTGCACAAAAAAAAAATATTAACAAGTCAAAAAAAAAAATTAACTAGTGTCGCAGAGTAGCTTGTTCTTACTAAAAATATTGTAGTTAATTTAATAGTATTCAATGGATGTTAAATTAACAATTATTTCAAAAGTGTACACTATGACATGGAGGATGTGATTTTTAAAATGTGAAGTATCTATATAAGAAAGATTTTTTTGAATGTAAAGTATTATTATAGCATTGAGAAAGTGTCGATCACCAAAAAATATTTTATTACTTTAAATTTATGATTGTGGAATGGGATGTTAAAATTACCAGATGCAAATATATGGAAATTAACTTTAATCAATATAGGAAATTATTCTCTAAGCAAAATATCTTGAACAATTATTTGAAAACATCTTTAGAAATAAATATAATCAAATATTTTGTTTACTCCATAAACAATTGATATTGACGCGAGACTATTTAAGTGCTAAGGTATTAGTATATTTATGTAGTTATTAATTATGCGTATGATATTTAATTATTATAGCATTAATACATTTGTGTGTTTCTCAATAATTGGTATGGAACACGTTAATTACTGTGCTATTGGTTTATTTGTGTTTTTTTATTTTAACATTTTAATATGATAAATAGAATATATATAATAAAGATAAAGATGTTGATTGATGTGATGGATCCAACAAATAACAAGTGCCACAAAGTAACTTATTCCTATAGAAGATAATATGTTTAATTGTATTCAATAAATATTAATCATGCTCTACTAACAATTGTCATAAAAGTATAAAATATTCTTCTAGGGAATTTGATTTTTTTAATTTTAAAAATGTGAAAGTATTTTTACATAAGAAAAATTCTTTTTAACAATTACTAGTAAGGATTTAAAAGGGTGTAAAGTAGAGGGTAAAGGATGTGATTTAAAAAATATATATAGAAGTATTTTTACATTAAAAAGGTGTCTTTTGAATATAGGATATTATTATGTAATAAATAACGAGTTTGAATATAAATTATTATTATATAATGGAGAGTTAATCGACTTTTATCAATCAATGACATTCTTCCCTAAGAAAAATATTCTAGGATTTGTTTGGAAGCATCCTTAGAAAATAAATATGTCAAATGTTTAGTCATAGACACTCAATATTAATACAAGATTAATAAATTGTCATGGTATTAATATATATGTGTTTATTAAAATTTGATACTGGACAAGTTAATTGCTATGGTACTAGTGTATTTATGTGTTTATTATTGATTATTGGTAGAAAACTAATTAATTATTATGGTATTTATTTATTTTTATTACTATATTATAATTTTTTGACGTGATAAATTGAATATTTATAATAATGATAATGATGCCCATGCATGCATGGAGTTGGGAGGCCAAAAGTGGCTAAAAATGTATATTAAACATAAATGTGTACACATATTAAGGAACGTGTACGCACTTTTTAGAAGCACATACCTGTTCCTTTTACCAAACCAAGACTACGTTCACACTTTTAAAATCATGTACACAATATAATGCATTTTTTATACCACATACACATTACTAAGTTCATAGTATAACAAAAAATGAATTCCTCATTTTTTCTCAACCAAAAAAATGATTTTCTCTCCAAAGCTTTCATTCGCACTTTGGAAAACATTATTTTGGCACTTAAAATCCTCTACAAATAGTGAGGAGGGTTGCGAAGGAACGGCTTTGACAATGTCACGTCAAAAGAATGGTAAATGTAGACACATAAATTTGGTAATTTATAACTTGATAATGTCAGTATTGGTTTAACCTCTAAATCATGACTTGTGCACACATTTCAAGCTCGGCGGTCGATTCTTAGCTTTATTGCATAACTTGTTGCCCTAATTGCATTGCTCAACTTCTCACAAAATTACTTGCATCAATCCACAACAATCTATCACCTCCAAGTGTCGTGCTTAGTATTTTCCAATGCCTCACTCCTTTCCCGTACAAGATTGTCAGACATGGACCAAACCATCCAACAAATTAGTTTGAAATTGGCGATTTCATCCCAAGCCATGCAACAATCACTTTATCAATTTGATATATTTCTATAGGTTAGTACTTTCCTCATGGGTTGGTCTTAATGCAAAATTATACTTGCAAACCCCTATATGAGCAAATCAAATGCACTCATTTACTCGTTTGGAACTTTCAAGAGCACCACTAAAAAATATCATTCTTAAAGCCCTCCAAGCTCTCCTAAATTACCCTAAAGCAATAACGCATTCTAGGAGCAACCCCCACACATGTCTGAAGCACTCCTAATCAGGTTCAAAAGGCTAACTTCCAAAGTTACAATCTTCCAAAGCCAAGCCAAACACAAGCACATTAAGCCATTGCAAAACATTGTTAAAGTGCACATTGCCAAAGATAGTTACATCCATATAAATATTGCATGTTTAGGTTGAGAACTACGTGTAGTTTGAGGCTTCTTCAAAGTAGTGCTAATGTACTTGTGATGTATGGATTACAGTTCAACCCAATTACTAACTCTTTTGCAGTGCTTCCTACCCATGGTTAGGGTTTGAAGCTATTTCAGGTCAAACAAAGGCTGTCACGCAACAAAGCATACAACCGCCAAATGGTTTTGTATGTATATGATGGTTTCATTACTGCTCATCCTTCACTCCCGAAATCAGAAACAAAACATTTTCATATCACTACCAAGATTTTCACTATTTTTTCATTTCTAGAGCAACACAATACCTAGTGCATCTCTTTTCTTGTGTCTTGTTTTATGTATCACATAATTTGATCATTCTATCTTGCATATTGCTAATATAAGTATATTTTGGTCTACGTTTTAATGTTAAATAAAGTAATTTAAATATATTTCATATTTCTAACCCTAATTCAAATCTATAAATAAGAAAACACTTACCCACACTTGTTTATTTATTTTGGGTTGAATCATTCGGCAAACCTTCTTATTGATTGAATCCTTAGCTTTGCTCAAACCTTAGTTTCTCTAGGGTTTTCGTTTCTTCTTTGGTGCATGACCTTTTCCCTAATGTTAGGTTTAGTTGTCATATGTGTTCTCATTAGTCACCCACAAATTTTATATGATCTTTGCCCAAGGATGAGGGGCCCACTCCCTAAAACTGTTTTGAGTTATCATCTCTTTAACTAGGTCCATGTCCATTCTCAACATGAGAGAAGGGACCCATCTTCTTATCCCACATGTCTTTATATGCAACTTAAATCATCTCGTACTTATATTGATGTCTAATCTAAGACCAATTCTATTACTACTAGGCATCAAAGATCTTGTATTAAACCCTTTTGTCCCATCGCTCAATACTCGTCCTAAGCTTATATAGGTTCTCGAGGTCCAAATTAATACAAGGCGAGGAAAACAACCTGTTGGGCGTAATCAATCTCTCTCCCCATCACCTTTTGCTCCCACTATCAAGCCTAATGCTACACCAAAAGGATATGATAAATTGGATCAACTGAATAATACACCTACTAAGATATCTATTTTGGAATTGTTTAAGAGATCGTCAATTTACAAGGATATTTTATATGAGACATTACAATCTATTATCCTCCAAACTAATGTTCAACCTTCTTCATTTCTTTATATCATGAACACATTTAAAAACATGGATAAAGCTATTACTTTCAGTCTTACAAAGTTGTCTCTTAAGCATATACGAGATCAATGCCCATCATTACTCATCATTACACAGATTCAAGGATTTTTAATCAAATGGATAATAATTGATATTGGATCCAACCTAAATGTTTTCCCTAACTCTTTGCTCCAACAAATGGGTATCTCCATGAGCGCAATTGATAAGACTACCACCTTTGGTTGGGGCTTTGATAATATTACATGATATCCTATTGGCGCAATCACTTTGGATGTTTCAATTGGCCCCAAAAAAGTCCCCACTGTACTTCGTATTATGGATGATGCTCTTCATTATAATCTCCTCTTACAACGGCCTTGGACTCATGATGTGGAAGCCATACCATCTACTTTTCATCAATTTGTCAAATTTATACAAGATGGTTACGAGTAAATCATTACTACAAATGAAGACCCTTTCAAATACTATAAAGTTGAAAATTATGCTTCTAACGAGCCTATAATAATTACTTCGACACAACCTATTCCTATGGATTATTTACACACATGTGGTTAGTGAATCAAGTGACACACTTGATGCCATATCTCTTACATAGGGGATTCACAATCCTAAGCATTACCTATCACGTGAGTTTGTATAGGGGTTTTTAATATTAGTCAAAATGAACCCAAAATATAAAGGGGTTAAAGGGATTGAAATATGAAGATTTTTAACAATATATTGGGGGTAGTGTACATGGAGTGATAGGGAGGATGGAAAAGGAGTATTTGTGGGGTAGATGAAGAAGCCCTAAATTCATATTGATCATTTTCATTGTGTTATTTCAATGTAGTGGCATATTTTGTAGAGAAGCAACATGTATTTTCAAAGTAATGACTTTACATAAATATTAATAATGGGGACACCCTTCATAGTATAATTGCTATGGTATATTTTTTGTCATTTGATTCGATTTTTTAAAGAGAATGGATGTCATGAAGATTAATATATTTAACTAACAATAATACAACCACATGTGACCCTTCACATAGCTATACAAAGTATTATTTGTACATGACAAATGTATATACAAAAGAAAGAGAGATATCAAATTACACATAAGGAGGGTTTGTACTTTTCAAGTCCAATATGAATTTTATCAAGGTTTTAAGTGGAAATATAATCATTTTTTGTGAAAACGCAAGACATTAAATTCAACACTAAAGAGATGGAAATAAAAGGGGGTGTTAAAAATGTCAAAAGAAAAATGGGTAGGCAGGATATATACTAAAATAAGGGGTATTTTATAATTAAAAATTTGTATTGGGAGGTGTTAATAATAGAATATTGATAAATAGATTTGGAAATAGGGGTATTATTTAGTATCCTAAGAACACATGTGATAGGATATAAGTTTACATAGTTAATCCCTCGTGAACTCTTATGACACAACCCAATGAACCTCTACCCAATCAATCTTCACGACCCTTTTCCCATCACAATGAAACACTTCCTAAAAACTATTAGTTTGTACAATCCACTACACTTTCACCACCTGAGCCTGAGCTCATTCTAGAAGTATCCTTACTAGTTAATGCATAACAACAATATGGCTTAGTTATTGATTACTATGATATCAATGATGATGTCGTAAAACTATCTTATGAATGCTTGCGCAAACTCAGTTTTAATCCCGTGGATGAGGATAAATCTATGTTTCATACTCTATTTATATCTACTAGCCCTAGGCACTATCAATTCAAATCTCTTGTGACAGATACTAAGAATGCCTCTCCTTTTATATCACCAACTATTCATGAGATGACCATTCCCGCTTCTAGCGCTTGTAATCTTAGTTACTATACTTCTCTTTTAGCACCTTTGAGTCCAATTAGTGGCAATTTTGTCAATCATAAAGTGCAAAAATCATCCATTATCACTAAACCAAGTATTATGCAACATTTTGTCAACACTATTGATTTTATGCTTGCTCCTAACTCTGTTACTATTCCTGAACAATTAGACACGCCACATGAGCTCTTGCCTATATTACTTGATCTTAATTTACGAGTATTATTCGTTATACATTACCGGAAGTTATCAAGGCACATCAAGCCAACACTTTTTTGATTACCATTGTGTTATTGGCCAAGACGTTGATCATTGTCAAGCAAGCACTCTCATTTTGATGTTTTTATGAGCACCCTTTATATATAGGGTACATATTGGGAACATGTCCCACTTAACTTGATACAAACAAGAATATTTGTACATGTGATGCATTACACACTCTTGGCCTTACTCCATCAAACCTTATTCCTCTTCTTGCTCCATCCTGTGACTTTTAGGGGTACATTATGTTACTTATTACATATGGATTATGTTTATAGAACCAAAGTACGGGTCACACTTGACCCTCAATGCACTCCTCTTTCCTTGGGAAGATCTTAGTTATGACATTTGAAAGGCACCGTTGATAAGCACAATCACAAAATTACTTTCCTTCAACTTCATGCATCTATTACAATTTGGCATAACGGGCTCCCTGATTACCAACACAATATGACACATTCGAAATCCATCATGGCAGAATAAGGCTCATCCTATACTGATGAAGAATACATTGACACTATACCGGCTTATCAAAACCAAACAATTAAACATACTTTATTTTCATAAGGTTTTATTATATGGTTGATCCAAGGCCCATAGGCTTCGATCCAAATAAAAATTACTTGCTCGATGTTGAATAGCACACTTTTTACATATTTGCAATATGCTAAAAAGACGAGAACATTCAAAAATATTATCAAAATACAAGAACTCAATGCTTATTGACAATGGATCTCTACTTTTACCTAGTGGCCAATCAACATCTAGGGGCATCCATTACACTATCAAGAGTGATTGTTTCATTACATAGTGTTATTTCACATTCTCATTATGCTCATTTTCTATATTGTGCTATATATTATTGATTTGGACTAATAAAGCTAACATGTGCTTTGTGCAAAGCTTGGATCTCTTGATCTATGTGCCTCTGGGATACTGTCTACTATTGTATTTACTTGTTTACACAAACAAAGGAGTAGCACGAACAATTACAAGATGAAGAAAAGACATTAAATAAAAGAGGAGAAATGGGAATGGGGTTAAAATGGAAAAGAAGAGGAAATGAAAAAGAAGTTACAACATTGGCAGCACAGCTTCAAGGTACATGTGGAAAGTATAGAAATAGAGGAATTGGTCATTAAAAAATAAGGAAAGGGGGAATTACACCAGTTCATTTATACCGAAGCTTGCAGGTCATTTGTAACTAGCTAAATATCAAGCTCCAAACACATGTTCATGGAACAACAGAGAGGGGGTTCCAAGCAGACCTCAATCAAATAAGAAAAGAATCAAGAAGTACAACATGAAAAGTTGACAATCTTCAAGTAAGACCTAATTCATGCCTGAGTAGAGTGCAAAGACAATTGGTCATAAGAACATCGGCATGTGAAAAGCTTCTCAAAAACTTATGAGTTGATCATCACCTCCCATCAATGTCAAAAACCAACAACTCAGACAATCATATATGGCAGAACTGTGTATCAACAGAAACCATACTTAGAAACTTAAAAGTGATGGATGACGAAGGGTATGAAGACAAACTTCATAGCCCACTTCGATATACAAAATTCACGAGCTTCAAAGACACCTCAAATAAAGACTAGGAGGACTTTACATTAAGGCACAAAAGTTTAGAAATGAACCCAAAGATCAGAGGCCTACAGAAAATTTTGCAGGCAAACGGATTTTTGTAGGAGTCAAACAATGTGCAAAATTTACTGAGTTGTAGATGCTACAGACAATAGGCATGCCTACATCGAAGAATAGAAGAAATAAAAGCCATTGAATAGACAGATAGCTAGTAACAAAATCAAGTATGACTTTATGATTATGTAAAGTAAGTTGCTATGAGGATCAAGTTAAAGTAGACTGAATTTTTTTTGTAATGTAAGAAAAGTACAATGTAACATAAACATAAATATATTCGATGAAGTAAGATTGGCTAATCATTTATTTCATCCTCAAAATACTTGCTTATATTTATATAATTATTCTATTTTGAAATCATTCTAGCTAGGATGAAATGAACTTGAGTGGTTATACCTTTTCTTTAGCAATCTCCACTGCTTCCATTTTGCCATTCCTTGAAGTCGCCGGTTATGTCCTTGAAGCAATCTCTAATTGTTCCTGAAGAGTAGAATATGTGGTCCTTACAGTATCAAGGAGGAACCTGTCTCCTCCATGCCTTGCTATGAATGACACGGCAAAAGGAGCATTATCATGCTGTCCTATAGGTATGCTTACCTGTCCATCATTAACATAAACATAAGCACAATTTAGTGGCACAGATTTTCCCAGAAATCTAATGGATACTGTCTTATCACCGGGGAAAAATTTATGAATCAACACCAGCTATACTTATAACATTAACAAATGAAAGAATGATAACTTAATGATGGATCCAATAAATTTTTAAATTCACCTCTTGAATCAATAAAACTTCTGGTTTTCTCCTTGAACATTTCTTACTGAAATTAAAATAAGATCTGCAAAACAAATGTATCCACAACCAAAATACATTTAACATTTTCATGATACCTGACAGCATCCAGACATGCCGGCAATGCTCAAAAGACTGAAAGATCTTTTCCGGAAGTCCTCCAACAGGTTCTGCTTCATATTAAGCTTAGGAGGAGGGTCTAGAGTTGTAGGAATGACTAGTATTCCATCATCCTGTGAACATGATATACAAAAATTAAACACACTCAGGAGTAAAATGCCACAAAAAATTAATAATCTAACGATATACAGTATCACAAAAGTTCTAAATTGCAACTGGAAGCCAGTCAATTGGAAATTGTTCCACAAATCAAACAAAGAACTACACTTTCAGAATATGCCTTGAACTGTCTAAAATCATCTTGTAAAAATTGTAAGTTTAGCAAATTGTAGTATTTACAAAGTTGGTCAATACATCCATCCAGTAAACTTGTAAGAGGAAACATCTGCAATATATGGTTAGAAATGCAAGGACAACAAGCACAAATCACAAAATCTACATGCACGGCAGTTCTGACTGGAAAGTCATGCAGTCAAAAACAGCGTATAAACAAGCATATATAGGTCACGAGGAGGTTGATTGAGTACAGTAAAGCTGAAGCTCCAGTCACTAATTTCCTGTATTTCACAAACAGCTTACACATCAAAGGACAGAGGCTCATATTTGAGTAGCAACCAGAGCATCGATACTTTTCTGCAGCACAGCAGGAATGTGCCTGACAAACAGCGAGAATGGTAATAGATATCTCTTCATATTATTTCTTACACTTTCCTATCACACTCACCAAGTAAATGCCACAAAAACTAATATAAGCTATCTCCAGTTTTTCAGTGCAGTATTTCCAGAAAGTATAATCAATTCTAAAAGGTAATAAACCTGGTTTTCGATCAAGTATGGGTTTGCAAAATTAAACTCTGGTCAAGGAGAATCTAACTCTGCCCCCATAAATATTCAAAACATAAAAAGGGAAGTATGTTATACAGGAAATAAACAGTACTAGATCCAAAAGTTTCGGCTAGATTAATCTACATTGCAAGAAACGAGAAACGAAGGAACGTGATGGCAACTGAAACATGAGAAACCAAATGGGAAGAGGCTGCGCATGAGAAAAGAGATTTCTTATATATGCACTTTTTTTCTATTTTAAAGAAAGTCGTAAATTCGGCTATATTTAAATTTTTAACTTTTTTAAAAAAATTATTGTTCTCTTAGTTTTAAGGTTTTCTACTTGAAAATTTTATTCTTTTAAATTTTAAATACTTTTTTTCAAAAACACACTGAAACAGCCCAAAATGCTGTTTCCCATCACAGCATCATTTTGAGCTGTTTTTACTGCTGTTGGGTTTCTTGCTACAGAGTTTGAATGAGGGATAAGAGTAGTTTAAAATCTTAAAGCTAACTGCAAAGCAGAAATCACCTTTGTACATACGGTGTTTTTCGAATCCATGTCAGCTTAGTAATGGTAATAACCCGTTTTAAGAACCTGCACAAAATATCAAATATTTACTTTCTTATAAAGGATGACATCCAACCATCAAAATATCAATATTGTGTAGTACTCTAGAATGTATTTCATGTTGAAGCTTTTAATCATCCCAAGTGAAAGCAAACTAAGGTAGGGAAAGGCCCAAACAATTAATCCCAATCGCACTCGCTGGTGTCATCAAATACAGAATCATATATAGCACCATTTTTTCATTGCTTTATTGGGATATAGTGGCAAATATTAAATTATTTTTATATAATGACGAGAAATGGTATTTCTGAAACATTAGCAGATGGCTTCACAAATATAGCTAACAATTATTCATTGAAATCTTTCGTTTCATGGCTTTTTACTAGCACCTAAAGGTTTACAGAGATTTGACTAGGAGTCTGCCATTCATAGGATGGAATGCAGCCATCAAATACTACAGAATGTTGAAGGCAACTTGGAAATTCCGTGAATCACGAAGACCATAGGCATCCATTACGAAGACAATCCAATGCATGCAATCTAAAGAAAGACTGAATGAGGCAACGGTGGATTACATTCTGCATGTAAGATTTGGCATGCAGGTTTTTATATATTTGAAAGTAAGAAGCTTGAATACATAAGCATTAGGGGTCATAATAGAATTACTGTGACATTGTATTTTTGCATGCGACCAATAGAAGGAAATGAAAAAACCAGCAGTCGTGAATGGTAAGCTGTATAAATCATACCAATATCACTGTGGTGTCATCTTTTGCATGCAACCAATGAAAAAGAAGAGGAAAGAGGCGCTTGAAAAAAGCTAGAATAACAAGTCCCATAGCCTCAAAAAGAGGTTCAATATGCTGGAGCCATATAATGCGACGTTCCTTATCTGCACTGTGTCGCTCCATCTCCCCAAGCATTGCATCCAATAGTTCTCTATACCTGTGCACTTAAAAAATGTTTAATCGTCAAATTTATAGCCATAAATTTGCAAGAGAAATAGAAGAAAGCCCACTGATATATTTTATGAACTTTCATATGTATCCTGAATTGCAATACAACCACACTGATTAGGGGGGAGGATTTCTCAGACCATAGCTCATACACTCATTTAAATTTTATTTTGCTCAGTAAAGAGATCTAATTATATTAGTAATGTAGCCTTAAGTCCAGAATAGTGTGGGGCATGCAAGAATAGTCAAAAAAAACTGCTTCCTTCCATGCAAATACTTTTGTGCTAATTCACCAGAGGGCCCCTCTGTGATATGAGCACAATGGCAAAAATAAAGAGAGAGAAGACGAGGTTACCACCGCAGCTGTACATATGCTGTTCACTCTATTATATTATGTACTTTGAGAATACAATAATTATATAATATAAAAAAAGCTTCTAGAAAAAAGGAAGCTTCCAAAAGAATAAAGATGTACATAGAGAAATGTACAACATTTAAGAATATACAAAGCCCAACTAATTATGAAAAAAACATTAATGAAGTACAGTTAGCCCGTGTAATCTAGACTGCACGGAAACGCCCTGGGGATCCTCGTACCAGCCTGGAAACGTACCAAGTACTGGTACGAAGACTGGTATGTTGTGGGTACGGCCGGAAAACGCACCCACGGAGACGGGGTATGCTACGGGTATGACAAAACCGTACCCGTGGCGTACCCCGCCTTTGTGGTTACATTTTCGGTTGTACCCCATCCCCTACACACATCTTTTTAAAAGAAATTTCAAAAAAACTTAAAAAACTATGCAATTTTTTTTTAATTTTAAAGTTTCCTACTTCTAACCTAACCCTAAACAACCCCCCGCTCCCCGCCCCCCCCCGAAACACTTATTTTAAACACCCAATCCCTCTACTTTTTTTCTCACAATCAATCTTTGCTATTTTGCTTGAGCTTTAAGGACAGAGAGAAAGAGAGGTTGAAGGAGAAAGAAAGACTTGGAGGAGAGAAAGAGAGCTTGGAGGAGAGAGTGATTGAGCTTTGAAGGAGAAAGAGAGAAAGAGAAGCAAGTCTACAAACATCAAGGAGGATTTTTTCAGGTATTTTACATGCATTCAAGCATTTTTTTTAAATCTTTTGAGCAATGTTGTTGCTAATATGAGTTGTATATGAATATGATCAATGATCAATATCATGAATGATGTGTTTCAAACACATCATTCATGATTATTGATCATGATCTAAATTTATTTTAATATTTATTTATTTTACGGTTATTAAAATATAATATATTAATTAATTTTTCCGTATTTTAAGTTTAATAGTGAAGTTTTATTTAATTAAACATCTACCCTCTGTGTATGCTCTCATCTCGCACCATTTATGGCGAACTTGGTGATCAGAATCGAAGATTGACATGTAGGACTAACTGTTTTAATTTTTTTAATTAATTATGTATTCGTTTTTTTTTATTTTAAAGTTTTAAATTGAATTTGTTAAAAATTTAAATGTCTACCCTCTGTGTATGCTCTCACCTCGCACCATTTATGGCAAACTTGGTGATCAAAATAAAAGAATGACGTGTATGGGTTAACAAATTTATTTTTAATTTGTATTTGTTATTTTTAATTAAATTATTTTAATATTTAGCAATGTTTTAAAAAATATCTCTTATTATAGGTTAAAAGTTAAAACAAATTAATCTTACAATCATGGCATCCAATTCAACTTCAGTGGGGCAAGAGGGGAGAAATGTTTCGGGTGGTATGGCAGTGAAAATGGATCCAAAATTATCCTTTATGGAGGCATGTGGAAATGGTAGAGCTTGTTGTCGATGGTAGTGTCTGTGTTTGGACGTGTCCCCATTGTGTCTCCACATTTAAATCCTCATATACCCGTTTGGGGAGCTCATCTAACTGGGGCATTGGGGACGGGTATTAGACCGTGTAGGAAGGTGGAAATGAAAACCATAGCCATGTACCTAAAAGAGCAAGAGGATGCAAACATTGAAGCAGCAAAAGCTCGCTCTAGAACTGTTTTCTTTATAGCAGAGGACCATGGGGAAAACCACCAACATCAACACCATCATTTCATCCTTTCATTGAGACTCATGCTGAAACTCTATTCCAGATGATGACCCCTTTCGATGCAAATAACTCAGGGCCATCAAGCAAGAGAACAAAAGGCCCATTCGAAAAAGCATTTAACATTGAGAAGAGGGATATTGCAGATGAATTGGTGTCTCGGTGTATATTTGCATGTGGACTACCATTCAATGTCTTGAGATCACCTTATTGGCAGCAGATGATGAGAGACATTAATGAGGCACCATAGGGGTATACAAGCCCTAGCTATAATAAGGTTCGCCCTTCTCTTTTGGCAAAAGAAGTGCAACACATTTTGACATCTCTACAGCCAATTAGAGATTCTTGGACTAATTCGGGAAATCTCTATTATATCAGATGGATGGAAAAGACTCCAAAAATAGACCTCTCATCAACATTATTGCTGTATGCCCTAAAGAGCCAATGTTTCTAAAAGGTTGTTGATTGTGAGGAGAAAGTAAAAGATACCCAATTCATTGCAAATATTCTCATTGAGACTATTGAGTCAGTGGGCCTGCAGAGGGTTGTCCAAGTCATCACGGACAACGCCAAAAATTGCAAGGCAGCAAGATTGATAGTAAAGAGTAGGTATGAGCACATATTTTGGACACCATGTGCAATACACTCCCTGAATCTAATGATGTAAAAGATTGGGAAAAATTGTATGGATTGAGCAAATATACACGGAAGCAAATGAGATTCAAATGTTTGTCACCAACCAATCACATGTCTCAAGCCCATATTCAAAAGATTTTCAAAGTTGGAGTTGTTGAAGGTAAAGGAACAATTCATTTTAAATTTAATATTTGATTTTAAATTTTTAAATCAATTTCAATTTGTGTTGTTATTGAATTGTTTCCATTATTTTTTAATAGGTTACTGAGACTAGGTTTTGCCTCTCACACACTCGTCTTGAGACGACTTGTGAAGGTGAGACGTGCTTTGAGCATGATGGTGATTGATAATGTTTGGACCGTCCGGAGGCAATCTAACACAGAACGAGCCCCAAAAAAATAAAATCATGGATCCTTGATGAGCATTGGTGGGGGAAAAGTTGAATATTTGTTTGAGTTTCGTGAAGCCCTATTTTGAGTATGATAACGATTTCTAGACAAAGATAATGTTTGCATTGGAGAAATATATGATGGCATTGACTCCATGCTTGAAAAAATCCACGATATCATACAAGCCAAAGAGCAGGACCCTGAAGAAAAATTTTACAGTGAAGTTAAAAATGTGATCGTGAGAAGGTGGAACAAAATGACTACCCCCATTGCATCTCCTTGCTTATGTTTTAAATCCCAAATATTATAAGCAGTGAAATAGTTGGGAGAGCTAGTAGGCAGCAACCATATGATGACCATGAGGTTGCAAATGGGACGAGGTCGACATTCAAAAAGTTGTTTCCTGATCCAGCTACATCACTTGTAATCTGTCAGGAGATGTCGATGTTTGTAAACGGACAAGGTAGCATTGGAGAGATAGAGGTTATTTGTGACAAGTACCCACCACGGATCCAATCACGTGGACTTGTCGTGGCCATGATGCCAAGTTTCTTACAACCAATTGCGATCAAATTGCTCTCACAGGTATAAAATATTAAAATTTAAAATGAAATCAAAAGTTTGTTTATTAATTAAAAAATTAAAATTGTATGCTCTTACTTGTTAGTAAATTAATTCTATTACTAATTGAAAATTTCTAACTTCTTTTTTGTAACAGGTGGCTAGCAATTCTTCAGTAGAGCGGAATTCAAGTACATATAGCTTCATTCACTCAGCCAAACGGAACAAGTTAGGATCCAAGAAGGCTGAGGATTTAGTGTATGTACACTCCAATTTGCACATCCTCTCACACAGGACTGAAGGCTATATTAGATGTCCCAACAAACTTTTGGATATCGATCCTAAGAGTAGTGACTTTGATGCTTCTGCTGCTACTCTTAACCAACTTTCACTGCTTGGTATTGATGAAGAAGAATCGAGATCCACTGTACAAGGGATCTAGATTATTATCATGTATATGCGAATCATTGAAATTGTAACCATGTTGAATGACGAGTCATTACTCTTTAGAAGTTCAAATTTCAATGAATACAAAATATTTTGAGTGCTTTATCAATTATCTCTTATGGTCTACAATTATAAAATGAGTATTATGCATATATATATATTTTAATAATATATTGTACGGATGTTTCCGGTAACGTTTCGTATCCAAGGTTTTTTGAAAATTTCCGTTTCTGCGTTTCGTATTCGTTTCCGTTTCCGTTTCTGTGCAACGTAGATTGCAACCTAATGAGATTGTAACAGAGAAAGATCAGTGAACGGGGATGGCGGGGAATCCATCACTTCATGCAGGAACAGTCTAGTATAATAATAAAACTCTACAGAAGCACATGTTCACCTTAAAAAGACAAAATTCAATTTATTTCATCGTGGAGAAGAACAATGAAGCCATTCCTGATCAGATGTATGGTGGTTTACCTACCTAGATTTGATTGTGACTAACCTTCAGTTCAAGTTATTAAATAGTTTTCTTATACCATATAAAAGTTGTGTTTATCATTGATATTGACCAACCTAATGAGATTGTAACAGAAATAAGATTCTAATGATGCCAAATCGAAGGGCTCGATCCACATCTTCCTCCGTCATGTTTATAAATTTGATGATTAACGTGTTTCAAATGCAGGGGATCAAAAGTAACTACTGCAAAAGCACCCTATTACTGAATATCTGTCCTATTCGGGAGGCATTCAAAAATCTGACTACATGGCAAACTTTAATATACCAGAGTTCGGGGATTGGCCTCTATCAACGTGCACTTGCTTCTACTTTTGTCTAAGGTATCAGAATCGCTGTCAATGTGCATTTCTCAATGAGCACAGGTCTGTACCGTTCAACTAGTCACTAGGATACAATGTCTTTTTTACCTTTTATGGGCTTTAGCCTTTATGAAAATACGAGCCGATAGAACTTCACCACATTCCTTTAGGATGTTAGGTTTTCCTTAGATTCCATTATATCAATCTGCCATATGACACATGACCAATGAAAAGGCTCCACAATCTTTCCCTATATATAGACCTTGGCAGACATCCTGAACGTTGTGGGCACAATGGAGGGAATGCCCCCATTTTTATTCGTAATTTTTCCCTCAACTTACCATTTTCGAAATGTCTTTTAGCTTTTGGGAAAACTCCAAATAATTCACATGTCAGTCCAAAAATGTTTGAATATCGAACCTCTAAAATTACCCTAAAAAACCATTGGTCAATACAGTTTAAACTCCACAACTAAATTTCATTATCAGACCTTTCAAAATATTAAAATATGCTGACAACTTTTTATTTAATGGCCGCCCCCCTGCCGTTCCAAAAGTATAGGAAATTTTACATTTCCAATGTGTCAGAACTTGTCAGTCTATATTATATCTGAGACTTAGCATATAGTATTAGATGGGTCTTTCACACTACTGGGTTCAGACTGTGAAAGTTCTAGCTTCATGAAATGCAGCACCACGTAGCTCTTCGACATCGCAGTTTCTAAATCCGAGGGACTTGGAAACTTTTTTGTCTTTGAATTTTTCCGCCAGCTGTCTCATGGGCCTAGACTGCAGAGCTTCTGCCATGTACTCGCACGCTGAAGTTGATGCTAAACTTGATGGGCATTGGAATACATCAATCAACATGTGATTATTAACCTACACCAGATCCTATAATCCATGATCTACAACCCCATCCAATGTATATGACATACCAACGCCTAGCATGTATATGGGAAGTGCACTATGAAACGATCATGTTGACCATCATAGACTTGTTAAAATGGATAATTCTATTTTTATCTTTTTTTAAAGCCAAAATTAAACCACTAGGGGGTAATCTATCTGGATCTATCTATTACTTACATGACCTATGGGAGTACATACATACATACATATGTATGTAAATTATGTAGCACTTTATACAGTCCATTCGGTAGGGAGTACATAGCACATGTACACACATTAGAAACTTGTTTGACTGAATTTTTTTAAATCTTCATGTTCTGCCTGGGGCCATGACAAACTCAGGTTGTAATTGGCCTATGATGTGCATGTGTTACAGGTTATGAATTTCAGATGGGTGTTTTAGTGCCTTCTAGTGAATCTTTGAAACTTCTGTCAGGCGAACTGCATCAATTTCACCATTAAACAGGTCATTGCTCGAGGTCAAACCATAATTAATCAGTCTTATTGTGAAAAGTCTTCTGATTTGGCTAGTAATGTGAGGGTGGACACATATGGAAAAGCTTTTCAACTTCACTGTGACTGAATATGAGTTTTGAAGAACGCTTGGCAGCTCAGAATAAAGATCATCTGAAATGGCAACAAATCTGATTTTTTTTGAAGTTTTGGAGAAAAACCATTGACAAAGGAAGAAAGGGTAAAAAAGAATGAAGCATTGTAGAGTTATTGATCTCATGCTGAATTGGAATATTAAAAACATGTAGTAGCAGATTGTTCTAGAGCTGCTGAATTTCACTAAGACAATCAGATGCATATAGATAGTGATCCATTTTTCTACAACTATAATCTCGAGGTCTGATAAAATGTGGCATGCCAAAGCTACCCCAAATAACAATAGATAAGGCCAAACTGGTAAGTTTTGCCCTAGACTGAAATGGATTGTAGCAACACATATATGCTATGTAATCAGAAAATAATGAAAAAAACATACATGATCCAAGTGGAAAGAATGTAAAGTGTGCACAATGCACTTATTGTACTGAAAGGAAACCTACCTACCAGTTACCCTAACCAATTGAATTGAAAGCTAAACAAGTTTTGCTTTATACATGACATGGATGAGAATAACTTCCCTTTTAATCAGGGAAAATACAATATGGCCATACAACTTTGATTTTTTATTTTAACACAGCCTAATAATATTTGGGTGGAAACTGTTTTTTTGTACCCTAGTCTAGCTATTGCAGCATCAAAATTGCTAAAGCAAATAGAAGAGCTCATCAAGTATGCTCATTATCTGGGTTTTGGAGGCTTTGGTGCATGACTCATCCTCGAGTGATATCAAAACAAAATTCCAACATAGCTACTTATTAAGTTACAGCAGTTAAACTAGTTGTAAATCTAAGATGCCTTTGGATTTATATGTATGAACAATCTCATAGCTGCATTATGATATTGGCATGGGGCTTTGGGAACCACATGGGCTAGAGGATCTCATTATCTCATCTCAGTAAAGATCAACCTTTCCATGTTTCCCAGTCTACTTGTCAGAATTTGTTAGTTAGAAGGTGGTTGCTTGCAGGCTTGTTTGAATGTTGTCATCTTCCTGAAGGCCTGACAAAGGCATATCCTCTTGCAGAAACTGCCTTACATGAAATGTTAAGACTGGAGTTTGTCTTTTAATGTTTTGTCATCAACGTTCCTCCTCCTCAAGCATGAAGCTTGAGAGATATTGGATCGGTCTAGAAAATCGGAAAATTCATGCAAGGATCCTAAGTGGTTTTGAAATATCTGAAAGTTCACCAAGCCGTAAGTAAAGCATAAGAACCTGTCCTATGATCTCTTCTTCATCCAAAGCTTTTGTAATCACTGATTTGTTCACCTTAAAAAACATGCAAACTCCCAATGGTTGGTCTTCAGCTCATGATACGATGGAATGCTGATGGATCAATGCAACCTCCCAAATGAAGGTAGAATCTATCCAGGCATGCATGACAATGGAGGGTCACTACATTCCATAGAGACATCTTGCATAGTTAGCTGGCCTTTATTCCTTTGCTGACTCTTGGGGACTCAAAACATCAGCTAGTATGTATATGGTACCATCTCACACACTACATTTATGAACAAAGAGACTATTCATCTGTCTTCTTCACTGTGTTTGTTATTTTGCACATGTCATCTTTCACCTTTTGATCTATAAACTATGCATTCTTTTGAAGTTATCCACAGAGGTGCACAAATTAAACAATTGTTATTCTACTTTCAATTCAGAAAATGATGGGAGCGACAGATCACGTGCATGAATTTTTAATCTGCTTTAGAATCAAGCTGATAGAGTTGAAGAAATTGCAGAGATTATTGAACGTCTCACAAAGATCCTACGAATTTTTGTGCATTGTTTCTTTCAGCGGAAAAATATAATATATTACGGGAAGAAAAAGTGATACATTTCTTCCCACGTTAGAGTTGGCCAACTTCAATAAAGGTACAAACTTTACAATGTGTTTACCTGTTAAGAGAAGTCATCATAATATGGTTATAGACTTCGTAATCCCAATTACTTGATTGCTCTATCTTAACACTCCTTTCTTCTACAAAACACAATTCCAACACTAAGAACTTCTTGCTCACTTGATTTCATGCTTCAATGATCCTATTCTCTTGTATAAACATATATTTATAGCCTTTCTCATGTCCTCCCATACACTCGAGAATGGGAAAGGTCATGGAGGAGAAGAGACATGAACAACCTTTCAAATTCTAAGGTTGTTCATTTCATGATTTATTTTCTATCCGAAAGAGCTAGGACCGCCGCCCAATGAAGACTAGTGGTCTCGGGACCACCACCCTAGTTGGGCGGTGGTTTTGTAACTTCCACTTTATGTAGAGTGGCGGTCCTATTACTATAAATACATAACCTATGTGTACTTATTTTCCTTCTTCGTGATGAATGATATGATGAAGTAGAGTCATTTTGGATCCCTATGGATCACACCTCCCCTGCTTAGGATGCTTTTGGTCCCACAAAATATTAGTGGGGGAGTAGATGAGGAAAATAATTCCCTCACTTTCTCCTTTTAGTACCACCGGGCCTGCCTTGGTGTCTTTCAATTTCAATACAATCTACCAAGACTCCTACGAACCTCTCCTAGTCTCTCTAACCTTATGTTGCAGCACTACATCCTCCTCTAATTCGCCTCATGAGTCCAAGATGAAATCCTCAATGGAAGGTAGTAACTGTAGTACTTCATCTTCATCTAGCATGGATGGCTCATATAGGTGCAAGTTCTCACATTTTACTATAGAGTACATCCTCATAAATGACGGTAAATCAAATCGAAAGGTATTTTCTCCAACCTGCTTCAATATGTTGAAGGGCCCATATCATTGTGGCTTGAGCTTCCACACTTGACCTTGTAGTCTCTCCTTCCTCAAGTAAAGATATACTTTATCTCCAACATGAAGCTTATGTTCCCTCCTATGCTAATCGTGCCTAGCTTTTTACTTGAATTGAGATTTCTCTAGTTGTTCTTTGAATTTGAGATGGTTTTTCTAGATCCTCTCAACGAATTTTTTTTCTCTAGTCACCTATGTATCTTGTGTATCCTCCTCATCCTACTGCCCAATAGCTATGTCTAGCATATTTGTAGGTAGATATCCTGAGCATGATTCAAATGGTGACTTCATAGTGGATGTGTGTACTACCCGGTTATAGGAATGTTGATTGTACGCTAAGGACTCATCTCAAGTCCTTGGGTATTTGTTGTTATACCATCTGATCAACTATACCAAAGTCTTGTTCACCACCTCTGTCTATCCATCTATCTGTGGATGGAAATTTTTGCTCCACTGTAACCTAGTATCCATCTTGTCCCACAAAGTAGTCCAAAAATTCCCCAAGAACCTCAAATCCTTGTTAGAAACAATAGACTTGGGCAAACCCAAATGCACCCATACATTGGAAAACAAAAGATTTGTTACCTCATGTGTTTTTATTATCTTTTTACATGCCATAGGAATACACATCTTATTGAATCTATCAACAACAACATAAAGATATTCATGGCCATGTTTAGACATAGGTAATCCTCCTACAAAATCCATAGAAATTTCCTCCCATGGATGAGTAGGTACTGGAAAAGGCATATACAAACCCTCCTTCCTAGTCTTAGGCTTGTTGGTACAACAAAGTTTACATCCGCGTATAAATTTTGATACTTCTTCTTGCATATTGGGCCAATACACATACCTTTGCAAGTGGGCTAGGGTCTTAACAACACCGAAATGTCCCTCTACTTTCAAGGTATGTCTTCCCTCATCAATAGAAGTATTTCTTCTTTAGGCACACACCTTCCCCCATCAGTAGAGCAACCCTTCCTTGAGATAAAAATCTTCAATCCCTATCCTTTCAGTCCCTTGGGACTGCAACTACTGAAATGTCACCCCAAAGTCTCTGTCCTAGGCATATACCTATCCATAAGCTTCCTTTTTGAATGGATTGATCTGAGAGATAGTGGCCAAATAGGAAAACTTCTCCTATTTGTCAGACCTAGAAAACATGTCTGCCACCAAATTTCTACTACCCTTCTTGTATTTGATCACTAGATGGAACTGTTGAAGGAACCCTATCCATTTATAGTTCCTTTCCTACTGTAATTTAGACTATTCTTGCAAATAGTGGATAGGTTTGTGGTCAGTCTGCACAATAGTTTCTTTACCCAATAAATAATGCTTCCATTTTTTAATTTCTTGAACTAGTGCATACATTTACTTATCATATACTAAATATAGTTTAACTACTGAAGTGAAAGTTTCATAATGATAGCATACAAGTTTACCTCCTTGAAGCAACATTACGCCCATAACATAATAACTGGTATCTGCCTCTACTTCAAAAGGCTTCTGCAAATTAGGAAGAAAAAGTACTGGAGCATGACTAATCCTATATTTCAATAACACAAAGGATTTGTCTTATTCCTTACCCCAGTCAAAACCCTTACTTTTTGCAGCCACTATATGTTGAGATGCTACAAAATGCGGAGAAGCCCGAAATGAACTTTTGTATTTACTATACTTCTCTCAAAAAACTCTTAGTCTTTGTGGCTCATGTTGGTGTTGGCCAATTAGTGATGGGTTCCACCTTCTCTGGATCCACTCGTAGCTCTCCTCCTTTAATAACATGCCCAAGATAGACAAGTGATTGTTTGGAAAATTCACATTTCTTCATATTATAAAGCAATTGTTTCTCCCTGAGAACTTGCAAGACTTCATGCAAATGAGTTATATGTTATTACCACATGGCACTAAAAATCAAGATATCATCTAGATACATAATGACACATGAATCTATGAAATCCCACAATACATCATTCATCAATCTCATAAATGTAGTGGGTGCATTTCATAACCCAAAAATAAGTACTAACCATTCATACAAACCATGTTTTGTCTTGAAGGAACTCTTCCATATATCCTCCTCCTTCATTCTGACTTGGTGATAACCTCACTTGAGATCCAAATTCATGAAAAATTTGGCATGCTGGAGCTGGTCCAAGAGATCATCTATGCGGGGAAGTGGATATCTGTTCTTTATGGTGATCTTATTCAAAAGACGATAGTCGATACAGATTCTCAAGGGGAACCATCCTTAACTGGCAACCATCATTAATTAGGTGAACCGCATGGTGATGTGCTCAGACGTATCACCCCTTGGTTTGCTAGTTCTTAGATTTGTTTCTTTACTTCAGTACTCTCAAGCAAGGATGCCATACCTCATTAAACCGGTTGTTGAGCTACCTTAAAAAATGGCATTAATGCCCAACCTGTATCTGACATTCCTTATTGAAGCCCTACAGGAATGACCAATGGTCACCCGAAACTAACAGAAGTAGCTGTCCACCAACAAAGGAAGGCATTTTCGCATGACAAGAAGGATTGGTTGACGCGCGACATGATGGAAAGTTGTCACGCATCAAGGAGTGTTGACGCACATCAATAATGGACGCTAAGATGGGGTGGAAATTTTTTGCACTACAGTAAATGAAGGTTGGCACATGTCAATAAGAAATGGTTGACGCACATTAGGAAGATGGTGGTGACGCGTGCCAGGAAGACATTGTTGATGCACATCAACAAGGGACACTATCACGCGTCAAGAAGGGACATTGTCATGCATCAATAAGGGATGATGTCATATGCCAAAGAGGGATGATGTCGGGTGTCAACGAGGGATGTTGTCACATGGTTGATGCATGAAAATAAGATATGGCTCTAAAAAATTTTCACATACCACCATAAGTTAAGACCAACAGCTGAATGAAAAAATACAAAGCACTTCTTGACCAATCAACTGCCAACACCTCGACCTACTTAGTTGTCTAGTTTACAGAGGTGCAAAATATGGATAATAATTAGCAACTTACATGGTGATCTACCTGCTAGATCTGAAAGACTAGTAACCTTGGGTGATCCATTGGGCATGGAGTCATCTTGAATTTTGAAACTAATCTGCTACCTGAGAACTCCCCTTAATCCTCTGAAACATTACTGGGATATTTCGTTACTTTTAAACCATGGGCTGAATATTGATTGTTTCATTACCAAATCCTTCCTAAAACTAGAAAGTGCAAGGGCGATAAAGCACAACTATGTACACATAACAAAGTCATACACATCCCAAATGGAACATGCAGAGAGTGCACAAGAACTTATGACAAAAATAACCTAAAATATAGTAGAGAAATGTGCTACAAGAATTGGGAGGAAATTAACTAATCTAATATTTACAAGGATGATATTTCACTTAGTAACAATGCTTGAGATAGATTCCATTGACTAGAATCTTTAATTCTTCTTTGTCAAACTTTGACAATTGGAAAGTTTTATTTTATTTACATCTTGAAATCATGTAAGGGCCACTCCATATCAAATTAAACTTGGAGTACCTTCCTGGTTTGGCTTTGTCTGCATCCCATTTCAAGACCAAGTCTCCTTCTTGAAAGGTTATGTGTTTGTCCTTTTTGTCAAAAATCATATTTATTTGAACTTGGTGTTTCTTTATTGCTTCTATAGCCTAATTTCTCAGCCCCTCTAGCTCCAGGAGCTCTACATACCTAACTTCCATGGCTAGAAACTAAAACAATTCCAGCTACTTGATAATCTCTAATGTTGGTAACTCTAGGGATATAGGAAGCCTTGTTTCTCTACCATAGAGAAACTTGAAAGGAGAATAACCAGTTGATTTCTTAGGGGTAATTCTATCACCTCACAAGGCTGATTTTATCTTGGTATGCCAAGTCCTCTGGTTATCGTCTAAATTCCTCCTTATGATTTTCAAGAGATTTTTGTTAGTGGACTCAGCCTATCCATCACCCTGGGGGTAATAATTAGATGAAGTGTTGAGATATATTCCATTCCTAACAGCTCACTTAGTGATCCTTGTGCCAAGAAATGATAGAGCATTATTTGATATGATAGTGGCAGGTACACCAAACCTCATCACTATCCCCTCATAAAATTCCAGTATGTTAGACTCATTTGCCTCTTTAAGTGCCACTACTTTGGTCCACTTTGATAAGTAGTCCGTAGCTATAAGGATTCATTTTTGGCCTAGGTTGGAATTTGGTTTGATCACCCTAATAAATTTCAAACCCCATTGCATGAATGGTTCATTTACAAAGATGGGGTGTAATGGGCGGGCTGCTAGTTTCTCTTTACCTGCGAAGAAGGCACACTTTTTACATTTATTGATCCATGAGTAGAAATCGTTAGAAATATTAGGCCAGTAATAGCTAACTTTCATGATTCTAAGAGTTGTTTCTTTTGGTGCAAAGTGACCACATATTTCTCCATCATGAAACTCATGTGATATTCTTTCTACCTGGTTTGTTTTAATACATCTTAGAAGGACACCATTCACATCCATTTTGAACAAAATATTATCTACAAGCACATAGGATATAGTTTATAGTCTGCAATACCTTCTCTTGGCCTTATTCAAACCTTGAGGGATTTGACATGTTTGTAAGAAGTTTAATATATCCTGAGTCCACCAATGAGTGAGCACACCATCTGTTGCTTTTCCTCGATAATCTTGTAACACCAAAACAACTATTCCTCCTCTCTCAACTTAGCATGTTGACTTAAAACCAGTTGTTTACATAACCCTTTTTCATGGACTAGCTTGGTCAACTTGATGTCAATTTCATACTCCATAACCTTAGTAGTTGGTTATCCAACCAACCCTTTTCTCATTAAGGTCCTTATTTAACAATAATTCCTTTACACCTACATGTGAAACTAGTAGGTGAATTTTTTTATTTGACAATATATGACTGAATTTATTTAAACTTCTTATCAAAGCCAGGACATGTTTTTAAATAAATGAATATCTCACCTCATAACCTTAAATTCTCTAGATGAAGAATTAAATAGGTTGCTCCAGTCCTTCTTGATTCGGCTGTACTAATATGGAAGATATTGCATATGTTCCACCAAAAGCATATAGAGTAAAGTCCTTTAAAAAATCTAGATTTATGAGGGTTGGAGCCTGTGCAATGGCTTGATTTATATATCCAAGGATTTCTTTTCCTTTGGCAGCCCATTTGAAATACATATTCTTCCTCAGCATCAACATAAGTGGCTTGACAAGGGTAGAAAAGTTAGGAAGAAACCTCCTAACAAAATTAATTTTCCCCAAAAAAATTTGGAGAGCCTTCTTGTGACTTGGCAATGGTAGAGAATGAATAGCCTCAATAGCACTCTACGGACCAATTTTCAACCCCTCTTTAGACACATTGTGGCCTAAGAGATTACCTTCATACACTAGAAAAATGCATTTCTTCGGGTTCAAAGGCACTCCAAATATCCTACATCTTTGAAACACTTGTCTAAGGTGAAAGAGGTGACTTGATGCTTTCTTGGAAACTACTGTGATATCATCAAGGCAAAAAAGTACTATCTTATTTATCATCCCCTTGAATTCAATGTCCATATCCATCTGAAATGTAGCTTCAACATTTGATAATCTGAATGACATCTTCTTATAAGCATATGTACCTCATTTTGTGTTGAAAGTTGTTTTGAACTGATCCTCTTCCTTCACCATAATTTGATTGTAGCCTGAGTAGCCATCTAGGAGTGAAAAACTTTCTGATCCAACTACTACTTACAAGATTTGCTCCCTTGAAGGGAATGGATAGTGGTCCTTGAGTGAATATTTTTTTCAAATCATGGAAGTCCATGCACAATTTGGTTTCCCCACTTCTTTTTCTGACCGGTACCAAATTAGCAGCACATGAAGAGTGCTTGATTGGGAAAATGACACTAACCTCTATGAGCTTGTTTAGGTCCTTCTTCATGAGAGACTCAATTTGGGGGTTCATTGGTATTTTTTTTTATGTCTAATAGGATTGGATTCTAGACCCAATTCAATAGTGTGTTGTGCCAATTCAGGATTAAATCCATTTAATTCCTCATAGCCCCAAGCAAATATGTCTGGGAATTATTGGAAAAGTTATATGAAATCAGATTTCTCTTGATAAATACTTAACTTGCCAATTTGGAGCACCTTGCCTTATTCAACCGAAATAGGCTTTGAATCTTCCCCTTTGATCTGAATATTTACCTTCTCTTTCTGAACCTAGTCATTAGGATTGAAGATTGACTCCAACGTCACCAAGCCTTTAGGGAGCTTTTTTGTTCTCAACTGGACCACTTGATCACCATACTGATGCTCTAATTTGTCTTAATTTCTTGAGGATAACTCAACCTCTTTTTGAAGAAAATTTATGATCTGTTGATTGCTTTCAAATACTTGCTAGCTTGTATTATTATCTGGAACAGACGGCTTTACTATCACTATAATATGAGGTTGAGTCTGATCTCTCTTGATATTGTTAACAATAGCAAATGTTTCCCCTACTGTTGCAAGTCTGTCCACGACCTCATTCTTCTTCCTTGGTATGGCCTCAATTTTGAATGCCTCAAATTCCTCTATGAGATCCCATACCCAATGTTTGTATCTCTTGAGCATATCATTTTTAGCCGCATGGGACCCTCAAACCTAGTTTAATGTCAACTCGTTGTCCCCAAAAAACTTGCAAGTTCATAATACCTTTCTTTCTTACCCAATGCAATCCATGGATCAAAGCTTCATATTCAACTGTGATATTTGAACAAGAAAAATGGAAATGGAAAGATGAGTAGTATTTTATACCTTACAGTGACACAAGCATTGCTCCTCCCCCATCACCTTCTCTACTTCTTGAGCCATCGAAGAATAGCCACCATACTTCATTATCATCCTTTTCATTTGATTTGGTGATGCTAGGGAGAAGGGGATTCTCCTCATGCAAACAGTAAATACTAAGCTCAGCTTCCTTCATTTATTTGTATTGATCAAATTTATGCTTCTTTTTTTCCCATTAATCAAGAGTCAAGTCTGGAATGCCTCCAACCTTGGTGTTAATCTCTAGAGTGCTTCGACAGTCTTCTTAATTGAAAGCTAAGCAATTTGTATTAATTAGGCTTGGTACATTATAGTTCAATGTGAAATTTTATAATAGGTTTATATCTAATTGTATCCTTAGCACCATACGTTGTCCTAAAGATCATATACAACCAATCAGTCAATAAGTACCCGTCAATTTTAGCTGTGAAGTCCCTTGATAAACATAAAGCAAAGAGTGGTGGCAAGTCAATCACGGATACATCTTGCAACACTGTGACATTAGGGCATGTGTGTAGTGTGAGGCTCAATCCTTTGATTACTCCAACATTTGTCACTGCTACCCCATCCAATTGCAACACATTTTTAGAAATGACTTCATACTTAATACCCATTGATCAACCATCTGTTTGGGCATCAATGATCTGCTTTCTCCTGAATCAATCATGCAATTGTGTACAGTATTGTGTCCAATGATCACATATATATATATAATGGAGGAGGCTTCATATTTTTATCTTTTTGGCCTCCTTGTTGGGTTAAATTAGTTAGAACCTGCTCTTAGATCTTTGGATGGATCATTTGATACAGACCAATTTGCCATGGTTGCTTGCAATAAGTATCATTGTCCCAGGATTGCCAATGACTCCCGCATGGAAATGATTACGTTAGTCTTCTTCATTTGATCGATAATATTGAACGGAGAAGATTTTTCTTTCTGTTTCCCTTTGCAAGGCATAACCTTTTCTTCAACATGAGCTACTACAACTGGTACATGAGCTAGTCTAGAAGGTGGTTTGGGATGGTTTTGCACACTTGGAGCTGCACTTGGATTGTTGACTCTTTGTAGAATGACAACAGGTTGAGGCGTTAGATGACTACCCTTCCTCTATATTCCTCTTTTTAAATCTCGTGTTAGCTCCCACACCATGAGATGAAGATTGATTCATTCTACATAAATCCTCAACTCGACAATTAACAAGAGTAGTCTCACTTGGAGGTGCTCCTTGAGTAGATGTTTGTTGTTGACTTTCCTCTTGATTTGTTTCTTGAGGTACACCCACCATTGTTACCATTAAATTTTGATTAAGCCTCCCATTGAAGCACCCTACCTGATTATGAGGTTGACTACAAGGGAAACACCAGTCATATTCATGTGCCATATTGTTTTGGACTAGAACCAAGGCTTGGGATGCTAAAGGTGTATTAGTTTTGTATGGTTGGAATGGCCTAGCAACTGGGGGTTGTCCTTGATTTTTGTCTGCAACTTAGACATGAGGTATATTAGGCTGATATGGAGGCTTACTTGGTTGGGATTGAGGCTGAAAAGGTCTAAAAGTTTGGTCATTTTTCCTCTTAAGGTTCACTAAATCATTCCCTAGGTTTTGCAACTGATTTATAACTTCTTTGATTTTAATTGAGGCACTAGAAGAAGATGTAGAATACTCATTGGAATTCCAATTTTTAGGGGTGGGAATAGGGGATAATTCAGGTATCTTGCTATAACTAGGGTTCCTCATTTCTGGAGAGAGAGACATAGGTGGCCCAGGTAGCAAGTTTACTGACTTGAATTAGGTAATTCTCAGCTCTAATGGCTATGGACATAACCCCCGGGTAAAGTTATCCCTCCCATAGATTGAATCATTACATATATATCAAAATCTAAAGCTTTAAGGAAATAGAGAAATTCACCTTCAGCAGCTAGTCTCACAATAATTGGGATCCTATCCCATGTCCTTTATAATCTTAAGTTGAAGTTAGCCATATGCTCGTTTGGTGCTCTCTTGATTGTAGTTATCTGCTCTAATAGAGACACGTTATCTACCCTTTCTCCAAAGTAGATACATATAGTTGTCCAAAATTGATCCTAATTTTGGATTGACATGCTCATAAGCTTCTAAACCATTTTAAATCTTTTCCTTTGAGATAATAGGTAAGGAGTTTCACTACCACATCCATTTCAATAATCTCATGTATGGCACAGACATTCAAAATGTCCTGAATGTGATCAATTAGTGTCATGCGATTATCTCCATTGAAGAGTAGAATGTTCTTCAATGCTGCCACTAGAAAGGGATTCTCTGCATTGAGGGAAAGTAGACTGCTACCCGTGAAATTTGCAAATGGATTTGGTGGTCCTTGTGGTGGTTGTTGATGAGCCATTCTAATTGGTCTAAGAAATATGGTTGATTGGAGAAATGGTCTACCAGGTGGAGGTGTAGAAAAAGTCCTATTTGGTGGAGATGAAGACATTTGGGACCTTCTACCTCTTCTTCCTCTACTTGGAGATAGCTGCAGGTACTTAAAAACACCTTCCTTTCTAGTTCTAGACCTTGTTTGAATCCTTCTCACAAACCTGGACTACCAGTACTATTGAAACTAGTTGATTTTCTGATTGGAGTTACCATATGTGTTTTTGTAAAGCCTCCAAAGGTTGGAAATTCACTAAGACACACACCTAATCTTGATAAATGTGGAATTATTAAATTATGTCCCACCAAGCGTGCCAAAACCATTATGTCAAAAAAGTAACACTCTAGGATTTACAAATTATTAAAACCCTACTTTTGACTAATCTGGGATTGTATCAAGGTGTGGGACCCTCGCAATTGAGACAAACCTCAAGAGAAGGTTGGTTCCTCTACCTATTCTAACACTAAAACTACTCCTAGAAAGGGAAATGCAACTATTCAAACACTAACCTAGAATTTCCAAGGGACCAGGGAAGAAAGAGATGCATAAAATGAAATCCTAAACTAAGGGAGGCGATAACACCAAGAATAAGGGGCTAGAGATATCCTTAGTGAGTGAAAATGGAAGAAAATGAGGTAGAAGAGGGAAGACAAAAGTGCCACAGTTCAAAGAACACATTCAAACCTCCAATTTCATGGAGCACAAGGAATTTAAGTCCGGCAAAAGAATACAACATGCACAATATACCAAACAATGCAATGAAAGGAAAAAGGAGGCAATACAACTCGAGCTAGGGAAAGAAAAGCCACAAAACACCAATTTTATTGCTTAAAATGATGCACAATCCATTACAATATAGGCACAAGGCAAAAATCCTTTACAAAAATGCATAAATTCGAGGCATGCGGCTCACAAGAGTGTTGGAACAATTTTGGCAAGAGTTCCTTTACAATCTAGAATCTCTCCCCCCCCACAAATGAGGCGGAATTTCATATATATAGAGAAGGGGAGCTACCAACCGACAACCTTCATTAATTTCTTATACGAAGGTATGGGCAACCATACCGGTTCGCTTTCCAATGGTACTTTTCTTACACGATAAACATGGGTGCCATACCTCATTAAACTGGTTGTTAAGCTACCTTATACGGTGTCATTAATGTCCAGTCCATAGCTGATATTCCTTGCTAATGCCCAACAGGAACCACCAACTAAACCCGACAAGAATGGGAGGAGTCGCCGCCGACAAGGGAATGAGTTGTCGCATGACAAAAAGAAATGTTTCGCACAATAGCGAGGGAAGGTTGACTGTGCGTCAAGATGGAAGGATTGTCGCACGACAACAAGGAGTGTTGTCGCTCGACAGGAGGAAGGCGGTGACGCGTTGTCAAGAAGGAATGGTTGATGCGTGTCAGGAAGATGGTGGTGACGCACGACAGGAAGACATGTTGTCGCATGTCAATGAAGGAAGTTGTCGCGTGATAAGAAGAAGTGGTTGACGCTTGGTTAATGTGCGACAAGAAGATATGGCTCCAAACTTTTGTCGCGGCTCACCAGCTCGCCGCAAGTTAAGATCAATTGCTGACTGAAAAAATTACAAAGCACTGCTTGACCAATCAACTTCCAACGCCTTGACTTGTTTAGTTGTCCATTTTGCAAGGGTGCAAAATATAGATAACACATGCACAACACAATGCAATAAGTAAGAGAAAGGCAAGGTTGCAGCTAAAACAAGCAAGGACAGACAAATGTGTCACAAAACAAGCTTTATTGCAATAAAAGTATGCACAGACCATTACAGTTGCAGAGGAAGGCACAAGAACACATTGCCAAGCCCAAAATGAAGGTTTAACGGCTCACCGCTGCTTTGAAACAAATTTTCAAGAGTTCCATTACAATTTTTGAATGTCCATCCTTTTAAAATGAAGTATTTTTGCAATATATAGTTTGAATGAAAGAGAAGGAAGAAAGAGAAGAGGGAAAAGAGAAGGGGCACGATTTTTCTGGACTCCAACCACCAACAGGCTGCATTAAAATCCTCTGCAAAGAACATGGGCACCTTACAGAGCCATCATTCAGTCTATTTTGTCCTACATAAGCAAATGAAGCCATGCTTCATCAATTCTAGTGATTAAGCTACCTAATTTGATCGTTTGCGTGCCCAGTTTTCTTTTTCCTCCAAATGTAGTGTTTGCCATTTTGACCCACCAAAAGCCACAAAAATCAGATTTTCATGATGTCAAGTTGAAGAGCTCGATGAGAGCTTTCCAATGATATAAATTTTGTTTGATTTGGAGCTCAGGATCAGAAGATATGGCCATTTAAAGATTTGTCTGTCGGGAGGCACACAAATTTGACACGTGGCAGCCTTTAATTGGTTCGGGAATCAGCCTCTACCAATGTGTACTTGCTTCGCCTTTTTCTAAGTGTTAGTCTCCCACTGGTTCGCAATATCGGGCTTTACTTCCCTGCTCGTCATTTGTCCTTGCTTCTTCACCCTTTGCGGGTTGCCTTAATGAAAATACAGGCCAATAAAACTCTGCCACGTTCCTTCGGATGTCGGACTGTCCTTTGCCTTTGTCAGTCTCCATGACACGTGGACCAATGAAAAGGCTCCACACTCTTTCACATTTCAAACCTTGTCAAACCCCTAGAAACGCGAGCCAATAAGAAACGACCATGTTTCTTTGCAATTTTCCCCTCAACTGACCATTGCGAAATGCAAGCCAATAAAAAAACTCCACGCACTTTGCATGTCAGTCCTTTTGATCTCCAGCCTCTGACATCCGGGAAAGATTAGCCAATGAGGAAGCACCACGCCTTGATGCTCTGTCAGATCTTTCTTTGAACCTCATTGACAACTGCGAAACACGAGCAAATGAGGAAGCTCCATGTTTCCACAGTGTTAGAACTTGTCAGTCGGTCTTCTTCGTGTTTGGATTTGATTGGATGGGCCTTCGCATTTGTCAAACTGCGAAAGGCGAGCTAATAAAATGGTGCCACATAGCCCTTCGCATCGCAGTTTCTAAGTCCGGGGACTTAGAAACTTTTTGGCTTTAGTTGGCTGCTAGTTGTCTCATGGGCCTGGACCGCTGAGTTTCTGCCATGTGTCCCTGCTGAAGCCGACGCTGAACTTGATGGGCATTTAAATGTCATTCGGCTTTAATAACCAACCCGCCAATGTTTTTAAACTACACTCCCGCAAGTTTTTGAATACCAACGGCCAATGTATTTGGGAAGTGCAATTTGACAGTCGTTTGACCGACACAGACCTGTAAAAATGGCTAAGTCCATTTTTAAAGTTGTTAAAGCCAAAATAACCCTGGGGGGTAATTTTGGATAACAGGACCAGCAGCAGACGAACTAGAAGACGAACAGGACCTGCCTTTGCAGAGATAGGACAAAAACCGGCTAGGTGAACGATTCCGCCACCTCCGAGAGGCAGATGGTGGAGGGCTTCCTTCTTTCTTTCTTATACTTTGACCAAAACTTTTCCATATATTTCTTATGCCAAACACAAAACTAGTCACGACTTCTGAGTATTACCAGTGCTACGTTGGAGTAACCTTGTCGTACCACTCCTAACAAGCATTTTTCATTAGGACCCATTGTGTTTCATGCGTTAAACAATTTCACCATCTTCAAGCCTCAATAACATGAACCTCCCACCACACCCAAATCCATATCAGATTACTAGATATAGGTACAATTATTTATTTTCTTTAATAATTAAAGTGTCTTTTTTCATTTTTCAGTGTTCTTTTTGTATAAAAATCATTTTTTGATGAGGGGATCAATATTTTCTTGAAGACTGTTACAATGAAATGAAAACTGCATATTGATATCTAGGAATGCTATCTGCATGCATGCCATATCTTCAAAGAGAACAAATATAAACTATGTTGCTGCTTTTCTCTAATCCAGAAGATACATGACTCCCATTGGTGCTCCATGACAATACCACCGAATTCCCCTAGACAACCATCTCTATTGAGAAAACCTTCTCGTGTTCATCCTTCCTCAAGACCAGTCTAAGCAGACATAACTGATATAAAAAGATATCCATCTAACTTGTTGACATCAATGTCATTGTCATCTATAGTCTCAAATTTATTATCATGAATGGCAATATCGCCTCTTACTCATGTCTTCTTTGTTCACATCGATGCGATTATCATCTATGATCTCAATTTTTTTTTATCATGAATGGCAATATCGTCTCACACTCCTCTCTTCTCTGATTTTCTTTTAAGCTGATTGTACAAATACTTAATTCTTATGGTTTGGGATTTAACCGCTTTAGGGGTACACCTCTTGTTATTTGCATTTGTTAAGTGCTTTTTGTTTATTTACTTATCATAACCTAGGGTCTTGTTTCCCCTAGTAATTCTTTATTGTACTTGAATGTACTCTTTGGATTCCAATGACCTACTTTGGATCGTTTTGGGACATTAATATATGATCTCTCTCTTTCATTCTTTCTTTCTTATATTCTAACCAAAACTTTTCCAAATACTGCTTATCCCAAAAACAAAACCCAACCACTCCTAACAGCAATTTTCGTTAGAATCCATTATGTTTGATGGGTTAAATGGTTCATCCATCTTCAAACCTCAATAGCATGAACTCCCCATGCCTTCCAATAATTTTATAAAGGCTTCAACGTTGATACCCAGCTTATATTGTCCAGAAATCCATGGTTTCAATTTCTTTCTCAAAGGCTTCAATGTTAATAACTAGCTGATATTGTCCAGCAATACATGGTCTAACTAGAGTGACTGCCATGATGAACCTGGATTCAAAACTTGCTGGGCTTGCTTCCCAGCTAACTATGAGGCCGAGTAATCGAGAAAGTACCAAGAACTCGAGGCAGGGTGCAAGTTCAAGGTGAATTTTGAAAAAATAGAAACTCGTCAGAATATGGTTCTTGGCCAAAGATTCCCAAATTCATCTTTACTATGAAGAACCTCCAGTGCATGGTGCTGCTCTAATATGATATATGAACATCATGAAGGCAATCAAGCATAGCCACCATACCTCTGAAAAAGTAGGAATGCATCACATAGAGCCTTCAAAGCAGAAATCGAACCTTCATCATTTCTGCCCTCCTCTTCATTTTGAAAATATTTCAGGCTGGGTACTTTCGCAGCAATATATTTTCCAAGACTTGTGTGATTAAGGACTTGGCCTGGCCACATCCAAAAAAATAAAATGTAAAAATGCCAGTTTCATGTTTACTCCAATTTGACACATTTTCCCATTGCTATAGTGAGAAAATAGATTTCTATTAGATGTTCCTACCAATATAAACAACTGCAACAATACATGATTACTTACGTCCAAATAATTTTTCAGTTGACTGAACAACCACAGTCACAGTCTGATCACTAGGAATCTTTGTAAGCTGAAAGCAATCATCTGCAATTATAATACGCCCTGGTTGCCTGGATTCAGTAAATGGCAGCTGTAATAGTGTATGGCCAACACGACACAGAATATCCGGATCCCTTGCAAACCAGCCTGCATCAGATGACATACATCAGAAATCCAATGCAAATACAGGATGGCTCCATTTAGATTTTATCTGTAATAGGTGATATTTAAACTAAAAAATAAGCAAGTATTGAAACATGAAATAAATGACTGTTGGTACTTACAAGTTACAAATGTGTAATATGAAGGGTAAAATCTATAAAACCGCTGGCTTGATAAAACATAATACAGATACTTCACTCTGACCAAAGAAACCCTAGTAATAGTGATTGAGAAAGAATAGATAGAATCAGAAGTGAAATTTCTAATGGCAAAGTCCTGATTAAAAAACTCATAGGTTTTTGGTCTACTATGGAAGAAATGTGTATATAGATATCAAACATTTGGAAAAAAAGTGTAGGAATAAGATTCTAGGCACAAAGGGATCCTTCCTAGCAATGATTGAAGTTTGAAGTATAGAGATAGGGCTTGCCAAGGAGGGCCTCTATGAAACTATATTTACTACCATGGAAGTAATGACAAAATCACGTATGGGTTAGGTTATTTGGATTACCATCAGAATTGTGGAATAACTCGTTTTTTTTTTAATATTGGAAATCTTATAGGAGAGTTTGTTAGCATAGCTGATGTCACTGAGAAAATATCCTTCACCACCTACAAATGGATTTGTGTTACAATAGATCTCTCCAACTTGGAGATCAACTTACTATCATTAAGTATTGTCCGCAGCATGTTAGTAAGTTACAAGTTCAGGTAGCTGAATTTGCATAATGTTAATGACTATATTGTCGACTTTGATAATGTATGTATCAGTGATATTTCACTATGGATTATTGGAGTCGGCAATTGCATCCAAAATGACATCCATTAATCTCACAAATACCAAGTTGAATGTCAGGGTAAGGGCAATGATGTGACAAGTCCTCCCTACATCAAACAACACTGCCTAAACAATAAAGTTATTTTTCTCTCTTGTTTTGTAGTGTCATGTTCATTGTATGTACTTATAATTTTGCAAATACTAATAGTATCCTTTGGTAGTGTATCTTTTTTTCCATCAACCCAAACAAGAAAGAGAATGTATGTCGAGCTTACCAAAAAATCTCCCTCTTAGATCAAGGTCATTTGCCAAATAAACATCGAAGGTCGTGGTTTTGCCTTCCTTTTACCTAGAGATTCTATACTCAGAATATCCAAGGTTATGCCATGTTTTGTCTTAAAAGGAGAGGTCCCACTCAAAAAGAAATTCCTTGAGATGTAGATCATTGTGCCCATCTCACTTATCAATGGCACAATCCGTCTGGCAAAGAAAAGAGAAAGCTCTAATCCCTTTTCAAGAAACCTGCTCCTCATCTTACTTCAGCTGCTAGGACCTATTACTAATCGCTAGACCAACAAAAAGTTAGACTACCAAAGGATATTACTATTTGTAGAATTCTAATTACAGACCATGAACAAAACAAAACAAAATAGGAGAGAACAATATTTGTATTGCATATTTAGTGTAAACTGTAAAGTACAATGCATAGTACAGGGAGCAAATGTCTCATCAATGCCCTTACCACAACATTCAACTCGCTATTTGAAAGATGAATGGATGTCACTTAAGACATGTCCTTCGATCCCAACAGTTCATAATGAAATGTAACTCTAACACATACACTACCAAAGCCCACAACATAGTCATCGACAACATAATGAAATCGGCTACCAAAACATGTAATTTATTTATACGCTGAAGACGATAAGTAATAATAACAAGGCAACTAGATCACCCCCCTTTAGTCAAGTCCGAGTCTCTTCCAAAACAACCTAGAAGCAAGACCACGAAGGAGGTGAAGGACAGAAAGAAGAAGACGACCCTGGAGGAGTTGCTGCTGAAAACTTCCATATACCCTTCAATGCTGAGAAAAAGTTGAAATTCATGACAAACATTTTGAACGGTCTAATTTTACAAAACTTGCCCCTAACAGCATTTCTTTCTGACAAACTCTCATGTTGCAGATTTTGAGAAGTGGGAGTCACCGCTTGAATGTGCGAAGGTGCGATTCATTCATTCTTCTTTCCGCTTAGACCGCATTGCTTTACCTGGCAGCATATCCTTTTGGGAGATAATCCCAAGCTTCTGCCTATGTTCACCCAAATTTGGCATGTTTTCAGAGGGGAAATTCTTTTTTGGATATGGAAAGAAAGAAATGCTTTTTTCTTTGCTAATTCTGCAGTTGATAATCATTTTTCCATTTATAACAAATCTATGGTGATCTCGAATGTGCTATTGCAGATACAAGTCCAGGTGAACAAAGTTGCGCTAGAGGTGGTCCACCTTCAAACCCTGTTGCGACACTAGTGGGAAGTGCCATGTAATGTTGCCCGTGTGCCACCTTCTCCAACTCAGTGTTCCTCGCCCGCCTGGCCGTGGTGGTCGACGTAGCTGTTCACAACGACGTGCTTTCATCCGGGATCGGCGCTCCGCGGGCCCTCTCCACCAAAGAAGTTATTCACCAGCTCGTAGATGTGACCGGGGCTCACCACGCCCCCACCAATAAAGGAGTCCTTCGCCAACTCGCCAGCAGGGCTGGGGGTCACCAGCTCGCTAGCACGGGTGGGGCTCTCTTGCAGCCTCCGAGCAGAGCATTGTTGATGGGTGGAATCCACCCCCGCCGCCACCATCCTCCAACAAGTTCCCTCGCCTCAGCCTCGCCATTCCCACTCGAGGAGAGGCAGACTAGGAAGAAGAAAATCCCACTAGCTGGGATATCCCGAATACTAGCAAGGACTTACTTGGCTCGGGCTGGCAGGATGATCACGATCCGCCCGCTTCGGGCATGTTTGCTGCTGTTGCTTAATGTTTTTGTAATCCTCTAGGCTTTGCCTAGTTTTTGTTGTCT